>JASJSC010000049.1:0-101574 GCA_030450195.1 Saccharomycopsis sp. KB-2023a | reverse complement strand
GGAATTTGCTAGGATCAAACACCGGTGTGTTGATTATTGGTGGAAGATACTTCTCACTCAATTGATAATTGATTTTACTCATCGTTGTCTGTAATGGTAATGTTATCCTCATTGCATTAAAAAAAAAATTTTTTTGTCCAATTTTCAAAAAAAAAAAAAAAAAAAAAAAAAAAAAGATGCGCCCTGAAAAAACTGCATCTTCCAAAAATTTTCTTTACAGCGTTAATTTATTAACAACATATCTATATTATGGATTCAATTATAACAGTAACCAAATTCCATCAAGCTTTAGATGATGACGATGAAATGGATTCTCTGATAGTAACGCCAGGAGAATTGATCACTGAAGAAACATCATGGATGAGAGGTCATGGTACTTATTCCCTTGACAACAAGACATTCTCATCAGTAGCCGGGACAATAGTTAAAGTGAATAGACTTCTTGGAGTACAGCCCTTGAAAGGCCGCTACATTCCTGAAACTGGTGACCATATAATTGGACGAATCATTGAAGTTGGTAATAAAAGATGGAAAGTTGATATCGGTGCTCGGAGTGATGGGGTTTTGATGCTTGGATCAGTAAATTTACCAGGGGGAATCTTGAGACGGAAAAGTGATACTGATGAATTGAATATGAGAAATCTTTTAAAAGAAGGGGATTTATTGAATTGTGAAGTTCAATCATTGTTTCAAGATGGTAGCGCTTCGTTACATACAAGATCACTCAAGTACGGGAAATTAAGAAATGGGATTTTCGTGACTGTGCCTCGATCTTTAGTTATAAGAAGTAAGAATCATAGCTTTGTATTACAAGGTGGGGTTAGTATTATCTTGGGGGTTAATGGATACATTTGGATTTATGCTACACCAAAAGTGGCTGCCACCACCTCATCATCAACGACGGTCAGTGGGAATAAATTCAAAGCTGGGATAATGAATACTGGCGGTTATAAAGTTGGATCGGGAACTGTATCTTTAACAAGATTAGAAGAAGAATCAAGTTGGGAGATTTATTCTGATAAAAATGATGACAATATTAGTGAGACGGTGAAACTTAATATTATAAGGTATAGAAACGCAATCAAAGCATTGGCTCATTGTGATATTGGGATCAGTGAAAGTAGAATCACTAGTGCTTATGAGGCTACTATGGCCTATGGGAATTTGGGTAGTTTGATTGAAACTGAAGTGATGGAAAGTGTAGGTAGTGATGTATTGGAAGGGGAAAAACTTAGGGGTAAATAAATAATGCATTATCAATTATTTTATTTCATACATGTTTTATCAGCCAAACAATTGGATATGGCATTCTTATTCTTATTGTAAATCATTCGGCAGTCTGATTAATAAATCGAAGCTATTTTCGTTTCCTCCAACCTCAATTTTATGGCTCGATAATTCTTTATAACATGCGTCCGCCTAGCAATTCATGCGTAGATTTTTTTTGTTTATAAAATTTCGGCTGAAAAAAAAAAACCAATCTTGAAAGATCTAGTATCAAAGATCATTAAAGAATGTTCTCCAGCAACAAACCTTCGTTTTCGTTTGGAAATTCAAATCCTTCAAACGGCAGTTCTAGCGGCGGTGGCGGAATGATCAGTACTCCAAGCAAACCAGGCGCCTTTTCATTTGGTAATAACAATAGCAACAATGCCAACACTACTGGCTCTGGAAGTGGGTTGTTTGGGAGCTCCTCAATTAAACCAGCAGGTTTGACCATAAACACTGGGAACACTTCATCTGGTGGATTATTCGCGACCAGTAATAATAATACCAACAACAATTCCACGGGATTTGGGAGTAATTCTGGAGGAGGGTTATTTGGGAATACCAAAAGTAATAACAATACAAGTGGTGGTGGATTTCTTGGGAATAGTAGCAATAATAATATTAATAGTAACACGAGTTTTGGTAACACTGGGACCGGTTTGTTTGGGAATAGATCTGCTCCACTGACTGGTACAGGTGGAGGATTCTCGTTTGGAAGTAATAGCAATAATATTAGTTCAACCAGTGGAGGCGGATTTTCGTTTGGCGGTAGCAATAATAAAAACAATAGCACGTCTACCGGAGGAGGTCTATTTGGGAGCAGTAATAATAACAACAATACAAACACTGGTAGCAGTTTGTTTGGCAACAATAATAATAATTCAAATACTGGAAGTGGGTTATTTGGAAACAACAATAATAACAATACCAATACTGGAAGCAGCTTGTTTGGCAACAACAGTAATACTAACAGTGGTGGAGGATTATTTGGAAGTAATAACAATAATAATAATAACAATACTAGCGGTGGTTTATTTGGTAACAAACCAAGTGGTGGATTGTTTGGAACCAATAATAACAACAATACTTCTGGAGGATTATTTGGTAATAATAACAACAACAATTCGGGTGGATTATCTGGTGGGTTATTTGGTAATCAACCGCAGCAGCAGCTACAACAACAGCGACAATTACCTTCGATAACGCTAATGACTCGCGTAACAGAATTACCGCCAGCGTATCAAGAAGAATTGAAACAGCTAAACAATTATATTAATCAACAAGTTCAAATCTGTGAAACCCTTAAACTTGAAGAGAAAAAACATGAAGAATTAGTCAATTCTATTCCAAAGGATATTAATTATCTTACTGTTAATTATAAGAAAGTGAATAACAGTTTATTAAATGATGTTAAAAATTTGGATGAATTGAAAGGTAAAACTAGTGAGTTGATAAATGTTAGCAAAAATTTCATTCTTTTAATTAATTATTTGACTGAAACTCAGGGTAGTACCGCGAAGAATAATGTTGCATCTAATGGTGTTAATAATTTATTAACTGGGAACTCAACCAGTACCCTCGAATTAATTAATAAAGATCCAATCGCTGCATTCAACAAGACATTTGATAATAACAAATTAAATCTTAAATCGAAGGAATCAGTGGTATCGTCAAATTATTTACTTAACTTCTTCCAGACCAAATTGATTGAATTTAATAATAAATTCACTCAATTGAATAGTTTATTGAATGACATTGAAATTTCATTTAGTGAAATTGAAAAAAATTCAACTGATTTATTGTTAAGTTATGGATTTTTGCCAAATAGTAAAGTGGTCGACACAACAATGAATGGGTATGATTTGAATAGTTTGATAAACAATAATTTACGAAATTTAATTGATAGTATAAATGAAGAATTTTATTTGTTTATGGAAATTAGTAACAAGTTAGCTCAAGTTCATTACGAGATCAAGCAATTAGCCTAACCGAAAATAAACATATTATATACTGAATATTGTCTCTATTGAATATTGTCTCTATTGAATATAATCACGTTGTAACGTCCTTTTTCATTTTATTGTAAGATTGTTAAAGCTGCTTCAAAAGCAGCTAAAGCAGCAGCATTTGCAGGGAAACTTCTTAATATACTAGGAACGAATCCCTTGAAAAACCCAGCAATCCCCTTTGTCTGATAAATATGTTTGACCCCACTACGCCAATTCTTCAATTTAGGATTATGCAAATCATCAGTCATTATAACTTGTTTGACAACATCACTTGGATAAGCGAAAGTCCAAAAAACCGTTGCACTCAATCCACCACTCCAGAAATTTATAGCAACATCACTCATATTAGTATTCTGCTTAAACCAATTAGTGAATAGTTCATATGACCCCCACCAGAAAACAAAATTTGACCGGAAAATCATAGTACTAGCCAAACCTCGATACAAACCTCGTATTCCTTTAGTTTTCAAAATTTTCGTTAAACAATGGACTGGTCCACTATACAACCTATTCTTGTTATCGTATTGGATTTGCAATCTAGCCTTAACTTGTTCAACTGGGGCAGCAACGAAGCTGACGGTGAGACCAGCACCCAACCCAGCGATACAATGGCCCAACAACGGTAGTTTTGATTCATCTTTATAGACTGTATTTAGCAACAATTTACGGTAGTTATGAAGAGATCCAAGCATCACCGAGTCCATGAAAACCCATCCAATCAAAGGAGGAGTAAAACCTTTATAGAACCCATGAACACCTTCTTTCGTAAATGTTTGGAACACTGCGTCGATAGGACCCTTAAGTCTTCCTTGAGAGGTTTGAAGTCGAACCTTGATGGTATCGAAAGGATGTCCCACTGCGTTCTTTGTGGCCCCACTAAACACACCAGCGACGAAACCAACGTAACCATGTGATTGACGAATCTTTGAACCCTTATTTTCATCTGTCTTAGATTCGCTCATACTGGTATTTTAAAATGAATATTTTTTGCGGAAATATTATTTAGAAGTGACAAATGATTTGAAAAGCTCACTCATTTGGTGGGGGAGTCATTTCTGCGCCGATGCAGGTGAAAAATTGTTAGTGATCGTCAAAAAAAAAAACCGGCCCTGAAAAATTCACAACGAAACCGACAACAGTATCAACCACTATGACAACTGATACGGTCACCTGGAAGAACGAAAGCGTCAAAGTGCTGTTAACTCATGATGAGTTAGATCCCGTGGATCATTTGAATTGGGTCAAGAGCAGGAAATGCGGAGCGATTGTCTACTTTGGTGGCACGACAAGGGAGGACCTAACTGATGAAGGTGGCCTTGTTAGTCACTTGGTATATGAATCACACGCTAAAATGGCAATCAATACAATGAAGTCAATTGTTCTTGAAGCACTTGAAAAGTTTAGCAGTGGAGATGGCAATAGAGTTGTGGAAAAGATCATTGTCACTCATAGATTAGGAGTAGTTCCCGTGTTAAAAGAGAGTGTTATCATAGCTGTTGGTGCAGGTCATAGACAAGAAGGTTGGGAATGTGCAATGTGGGTACTAGAAGAAGTCAAGAAAAAAGTAGAGATATGGAAGAATGAAGTTTGTGAGAGGGGATCAGCAACGTGGAAGAAGAATCAAGTAACTCATGAAAATGCTTAACTTACAAAGTTATTTATTACAAGAGTTTGTTATGTTTTGACAGTCTATTTACATTAATAATGTTTTTTCTCACTTTTGGAATGCCTCCTTGGATCTAGAAATGGTCATCGCTTTACCTAATTCATAATCAAATCTTTGGGTAACAACTGCCCCCTTGGTTCCTTCAGGAACAACCCCGACAGTTTCTGGTAAAATTGGTTTCAAGAATTTTCTTCTAAGATGAACAAGTTCAGATCTAGTGAATAATTGAGTATTCGTAAGTAATTTAGCCTTGTCTTTCTTTGATTTAGCAGATTCTAATTTAGTCAACAATTCCTTCTTTGCTGCTTCTTTCTCTTCCGAAGTCAATTTCTTCATTAACTTATACTGCCAATCAAATCCAATATTATTATTCACATATTCAGCCAATACATTATATTCTTCAACTAATTTATCATGTTTGATTTGGTCAATTTCTTTTCTGGTCAAAGCTAATTTGTAATCATACAATTGATTAAATGAAGCATTCTGCTGAGCGTCTTCAAGGTTAAATCCATTCATAGTATATGATTGTAATAAGAGTAATCTTCCACCAATAATCTCCAACTCTTGTTCATTTAATTGTTTCTCACTTGGTAATGCTTTAAATTGCTCCACTAATTCTTTCTTTCTTGATTCTCTCTTAATTACTCTAGCTTCAACTTCTTTTTCCAGTTTTAATTTTAACAAGTAATCTTTTCTAGGTAAATGACTTTCTTCCACTGCCGCTTTTTCAGGGTCAGTAATTTCAACATAACCGAATCTTCTAATTCTGGGAGCCCAATGATCAGTTGGTAATCTCAAATCTTGTCTTAATGCCACTCCGACAAATTTTCTCTTTGGATGGAACGGATCATAGTAGTATCGGACATAACCCGGTTCCTTAGCAAAAATCGTATGGTCTTTCCCAATATCAGTGTTTTCCCCTGGGTATATCTTGGTACCTCTTTGACGATAAATGATTTGTCCAGTGCCCACTAATTGACCTTCGTTTTTCTTTACACCCAATCTTCGACCAGCAGAATCTTTAGTGTTGGAAGTAGACCCACCAGATCGTTTTGTCGAAGTACGGATTTGCGTTAAGCTTGGACTTTGGAAACTCTGGGCAAGCGGAACGTGATTAATCACAGATCTACTGAGAGATTTAAACATTTTTTAACAATCCTAATCTTTTTTATTTTGAATTTCAAATCCGAATGTGGTCCAAATTTTTTTTTCATTTCAATTTTTTTTTAATTTTCAGAAGGGCCGGGTAAATTATTGCAAACGTTTACATATTAAAAGAAAACATAAAACATGCAATGAAAAGAAAATAAAGAAGAAGAGAATTAAAAGAAAAATATGGTTGAGGGAACTTTGAATGGCGAATGGGATATAATAATATCATCACTTCAAGACATTTGCCAAGCTAATCAAACAGTTAGCATTGATCTGGTGACCAGTGTCAAACTTGATGAATTAACTAAGGAAGAATTAGAATCATTAATAGAATCAAGAGCTAATCATAAGGAAAACGTTGAGAAATGTCTACGATTAATACGACCGGTGTTAGACAATCTTAACCAATTAATAACCCTTAAACAATCAATGCCACCTGATCTACCGCCAACGGTGTCATCGTCTTCAGATACAACAACAGTAACAACAGCAACAACAACAACGTCAAGTGGCAGTAACAATAGTTATAGTCATCATATTAATAATACCACTGCCAGCCAGACTAGTACTAACGTGACAAAGAGGAAACGTAATAATGACCTAATTAACAAAAAAGGTAAAAGTTATTATTCTAGTGCATTCAATCCATCTGAGCCTATTGTTGTAGGTTCGGAAGTTGCATTCAAGAGTCGCAATGGGATCAATGAATGGATTCAATGTGAAGTCACCAAAGTCGTTGATCAAAGTAAATTTGAAGTCAGAGACCCTGAACCCGATGAAAATAATAATCCAGGAAAAACTTATCGAGCAAATTGGAAAGAGGTGTTATTGGTGCCAACAGTTGTTGATGCAAAAGATTTAGTGAATTATCCATTTGGAACAAAGGTAGTTGCTAGATATCCTGAAACTACAACTTTTTATCCAGCAGAAGTTATTGGAACGAAGGTGAGTTAAAAAAAAAATTGTTCAGAAAATGGTGTATATTATAAAAGGGGTTACTAACAAATTATTTAGAGGGACGGTCGTTGTAGACTTCGATTTGAAGGGGAAGAAGAAGTAGGTAAGGAAACTGATGTCGATAGACGATTGGTTATTCCATTTCCTGATGCAAGATCACATAATTGAGAGAGAGAGAGAGCTGCCTGCTTAGCAGAGTATAATATAGTTTGTCTAAGAAATGTATTATTAGATATTTATTCATTTAGATTGTTCGTTGACTTTTTCATTTTCCGGTTGATCCTTGGTATCGGGTTGTAACCTGTCTTTTGATTTTATCAGGATAACTTGTTGGTTGACAAATTTTTGGCCATTTTCAGTGGTTGTTATTACTTCGGTAGTGGTTTCCAGCTGTGTGACTTCAATAATTTTTAATAATTGGCAATTTTTATTTTGCTTATTCTCGTCCCGTTTAGCTAAAGGAGGGGGATTTCTAGGAGTATGGATAGGTTTGAACACCAATCGTTTCTTAATTGGACCACGGGCCATTAGTAACAAAATCAATGCAATCTGGATACAGATGTTAAAAATGACCAAAAAAATCCATAACGGAATAAAGTTTTTAAAAATTTTCTTGATTTATATAATAGTCTATTGATCTGATCTGTTACTTGGCGCCATTTTTTTTTACAGACAGGTTCAGAATGCAGTGAGTTGTGAAATTGTGCATACATTAGTGGCCTACAATAAAGCCTGCTCTGCCGGGGATCCAGTAAGCAGTTTCAGTAAATCACAGGAGTTTCTTTATGGCGGCAATTGCATGGGTATAGGGGTTTAGGATCTGCGGATAATTCAGGGATGCATCGTTTTAATTATAATTAATTTGTTTATCTTTCTTTCTCAGTTTGGAGTAGCTTTCAAGGCACAAATTGTAGTAATAATAATCGCAACAATTGAATGAAAACAAGCTGAATGAGATTCGATGGGGCCGACCAATTCAGCTTAAAGATGTGTCAAGATATACCAATTGCCTTACTGGAGTTTCAGAACGAACGGCGGTCAGAGACAGGAGTTAAAAGGTAAATTTTTGCGTTCGAATAGAAAAATGGCTTGCCCTTTTCTTTAACAAATTTGATTAAATCCCTGACTATCACACAGCAGCTCTATCAGAGTTAATGGTCTTCAAGTAACTGAAACTGATCAATTGAAATTAATTGATTAATTAATGGACTTGAATTGAAAGTAATGTACGTCACTTTTTTTTTTTGTTTGTAATTTTCTGCAGTGCGCTTAGTCAGGAAAACAAGCCTTGCATGAGATGTGGCAATCAAAATAAATACAAAATATTTTGTCACAAGAAATAGAATAACAAAAAACACACGGTTATTTTAAGAAATAATGGCAATTA
Organism: Saccharomycopsis sp. KB-2023a; assembly: GCA_030450195.1. NCBI lineage: Eukaryota > Fungi > Ascomycota > Saccharomycetes > Ascoideales > Saccharomycopsidaceae > Saccharomycopsis > Saccharomycopsis sp. KB-2023a. Next base: position 93,131 of record JASJSC010000049.1, on the reverse strand, counting down.
ATTATGGATAGCAATAATAATAATATTAGTGACAATAGTAATTATCATTCTAGTGGATACTTCTATCATGTGTTGGGGTTTTTAATTATTGCAATCGCATTGATTTTGTTTCATTTGAGAAATCGATGGCTCCCGTTAATTGAGGAATGGAAACAACGGAGAAGAAATCAATATTTATCATTAGTAAACTCTGAGGGATTTAGGGATGATATCAGTAATGGGTTGACTTCTTCGACATTTGATTTGTTTGATAATAATGCTGACGATTCAAGAAGTGGAGGATTAAATGCTGATGCTAAAAAGCAAATTATTGCAATTATGAATGATAAAAATATTAGTTTTGATCAAGCTAGGAAAGTTTACACTGAAAGAATGATGGCAAATAACCAAATTGCCCCTGACGGTACACCAATGGATCCGAAATTGTTTACTTTTAGTTAGAAATAAATTAAGATATCATATTAATATTAATAAATATATCTATACACACACACATTTATTAAAGTAATATAATTATGGTTATGTTGCATTTTTACGCAGCCACCGCCACTAGAGTCGACTACGCCACAGCGCTTCCCCGATCGGGAACAAGATTTTCCTGTTTTCCTCACTGCAGAGAGAGGACTTTTTTTATTTTTTTTTTATTTTTTTTACTTTCTAAATTTTTGCCTCACGTAAAATAGTGATATATTAGTCCGGTTTGTACGAAAACATAAATCATAGAAGAATTTATCATAAAAACAATATAGCTAGTTATTTTGTTAAGTTCAATGGATAAATCAACGGCAACCACCATTAACTCGGGGATGTCAACGACAGAAATGACTCCTTTGAGTATAAATACCTCAAGTCATCATCAACTGGCGCCCGATCAAAATCAAAACTCACAATTTTCTTCTCCAAAATTAGTGGCATCATCAGTGGAAAAAAATGATAAAATTAATGGGTTACTTATCCCATCATCGTCTTCTATATCTTTGTTATCGTTAAGCAATGAAAAGCAGCAAAATTCTATGGATTCGATGAATCATAACAGATTTCGTCATCACGATGACAACAATAAACAGCTCCACATTGATGATATCATTTACGGAAGTGCTAGTCAAAGTCCAGTATCACCTATCAGTACTAAATATCAAATACAACAACCACATCAGCAGCAGCTGCGAGGCAATAGCACCAACAATACTCCCCCTGCCTGGAATCCAAATCCAATAAATCAACAACGTCACCAATATTACTACTCTAATTCCTTTCATAATAGCGGCACCAATATTTCAAGGTTATCGGCACAATTGAAAACGAATGTTGTGTCACCAGCAAAACTGCACCCACATCAACAATCACAGCATTTCAAGTCATCAATATCTATACATGAAAATCAAGACGGGGAAGAAAGTGATGATAATGACGGTCGTGACACATTGGTCGATACTCCAGATAGTCCAAATTTAGATCCTTTTTCTCCATCAAGATTAGCACGACCTTTGTTTCACAGTAATAACAGTAGTGGTAATATTAGCAAAAATTTGGAAGACCTACCAAGAAACATCAGTCATTTATCATTATCCGGGAATTATTTAGAGACTCCAACGCGCTCTAATTCAAGGTTAAATTTCCATGAAATTTCTGGTTGCAGAAATATTACAATTGCATCGAAAGTAGGGAACGAATCACCAGTGTTAATGCCAGTTCAAAGCCCAAGCAGTGAGTATTGCATGACTCCATTGGCTTTATCCTACAAAGCTAGTGATTTTGTGCTTCCTGCAGATTCTACTCACCAGAAGTCACAACAACAGCATCAAAATCAACATGAGCCTGACCAAAACCCTGGTGGTATATAAAATTTATTGATTAATTTGTTTATTTTTAGCATTTTATGTTGCATTGTTTAGTACCCTTTTTTTTTATGTTATTCATGATTATGATGTCTTTCATTATGATGTTGGGGCCCAATGTTAGGGCCTTGCGGGTAATTTAATGTAGGTAAAAATTGCGCTGAAAAATTTCCCAATTTTTCAAATACTGAAATTTGCCCATAATAATAGTTTTCTTTAATTGAGTACTAATTATTCTAGAAATGTCCGGTTTATCATCAATTTTTGGAGGATCAAGTCCAACTCTCGCACCATCAACTTCAACCGCTTCCAGTAGTAGCAATTCTGCCGTTAAAGAACAAATTAAGAAAGAATTGGAGACTGAATTAGCCACCGCTAATGCTACTGAATTAGTCAATAGATTAACTGAAACCTGTTTTGAGAAATGTCCAGGTGGTGACGATGTGAGTACTAATAACATAACAATTTTTTATATGATTTTATTTTACTAACTGATTTTTTTAGGCTTGTATTAGTCAGTGCGTTCAAAAATATATGATTTCTTGGAACGTTATATCACAAACATACCTTGGGATAATACAAAAACAAAAGAAATAATTGAACAAATGAATCTGGGAAATGGATACTTGTATATATTGAAATATATTGACAGTTTTTTGTGTTATAAGTAGCCATTTTGTAGTAGGTCTAATTTGGCCCTGTTTTATGATTTGGGTTATGAACCCGTGATGACTAATCTCTGAAATTTTCAAAAAAATATTTCATCACATCAAACGCAACAGGCTTTTGATTAACTTAAAATCTTTCATTAAGATAGTATATATTAGTGAAGAAGAATATGTCTCTTTTAACCAACCCTCAAGAACAATTCGACTTAATCACTGAAAATTTGCAAGAAGTTCTCAACCCGCAAATCATCAAACATGTGCTCGAAGTTGAGAAACGACCATTGAAAGTTTACTGGGGGACCGCACCAACTGGTAAACCTCATTGTGGTTACTTTGTTCCAATGACTAAAATTGCTCATTTCTTGAAAGCCGGTTGTGAAGTCACTGTGTTATTGGCAGATCTTCATGCTTTCTTAGACAACATGAAAGCGCCATTGGAGGTTGTCAATTACAGAGCCAAATACTATGAATACCTTGTTAAGGCAATTTTGAAATCTATCAATGTCCCAATTGATAAATTGAAATTTGTCCTTGGTTCCTCTTACCAAAAATCTGAAGCTTACATTATGGATGTTTTTAGATTATCTAATCGAGTTTCCCAAAATGATGCTAAACGTGCAGGTGCTGATGTCGTTAAACAAGTTGCAAACCCATTATTATCGGGTTTAATCTATCCATTAATGCAAGCTTTAGATGAAGAATTCTTGGGTGTTGATTGTCAATTTGGTGGGGTTGATCAAAGAAAGATCTTTGTTTTAGCTGAAGAAAACTTGGAAGCCTTGGGTTATAAGAAAAGAGCACATTTAATGAACCCAATGGTTCCAGGGTTAGGTCAAGGTGGTAAAATGTCAGCTTCTGATCCAAATTCCAAAATCGATCTTTTGGAGGAACCTAAAGTCGTGGAGAAGAAAATTAAAAGTGCATTCTGTGAACCAGGTAATATTACTGAAAATGGTTTAATTTCATTTATTGAGTTTGTCTTGGTACCAATTCAAAAATTGAAACAAGATGGGGAATTTAGCTTTTTCATTAATAGACCTGATAAATACGGTGGTCCAATCACTTACGAATCTGTGAAGGATATTAAAGATGATTTTGCTTCGCAGAAATTGGCGCCAGCTGATTTGAAATTGGGGGTGGCTGCAGCAATTAATGAATTATTGAAACCAATTAGAGAAGAATTGTTAGATAATGAGAATTTCAAAGAATGTGGTGAAAAGGGGTACCCAGCTGTTGAAAAAGAAAAAAAACAAAAGAAACAAAAGAAGGATAAAGGTAGTCGCTACCCAGGAGCTCAGCAGCAACAACAGAAACCAGACGCAGCAGCAATCAAGGATGCTGCTGAAAAAGTCTCTGAGAAATTGCAAGAAACTAAATTACAATAAATTTAATCTTTCTTATATTTATATTATACAGATATAGATAATAATATTATAACGTCTCCCAACCTCCTATATCTATAGCACTCTCCAATTTTCTTGTAACATGATTAGGAATGTTATGCTGCAACCAAATATTTCTAATAAACTCTTGATATTTCAGTTTATTCAAGTGTAAAGGGTGTCCCTTTTTCAAATCCTTAGACAATTCTCCATGCCTATCATAATAAGGCGCATCAAAAAACGATCCATGACCTTTATACATAATCAAAATTGACCCATGTTTAGGTAACAAAAACAATCCACAATCATTAATACATTCCGTTTCGTAATGTAAATTACATTCCCCTTTATTGAACCCAATTTTAGATTCCTGTAAGTGAACCACTTTCGCACAAAATAAACAAACTCCAGGGTCATATGAAAGATTGTTATTACTTCTTGGATAGAAATAATCTGTGAAAAAATGATCCATTCTTGGTGGTAACCCAATCAATTCAATTTTACTTGGGTAATGAACTCTCAATGTTGATTTACCTAATACATTCAAAGAAGAATATAATTTCATTTGCGTAACGAAACTACCAAGTCGGTCTCCCCAATAAGTACTTGTATCAAGTAAATTATGCAACATTTGACTCACAGTTGGAATCAACATGAATTTACACAATTTATCTGATTCATTCATATCATCTGGGTATTCAGTAGTAATCCCCGCATCATCGGCGGCATTAGCATAAACCCATATTGCTGATTTTCGTAAAAATGGAACCATAAGTTTAGCCAACATCGTATAGAAAATTTTCCCCAATCTGTCATTCTCAAAAATCTTACTCAAATTGCGAAAGTCAACATTATCTGAAATTCTGATACATGGGATCAACATTTTACAGAAAACTTTAGCATCTTTTGCAGTTTCTTCACTAATGTTTTCCAAAACTGGCAAATCCAATAAACTTATACCTTCATCATCATTACTTGCAATCGTGTCAGGATTAGAAACAAAACTATTCACCAAAACATACGATGTTTTAATAATTTCTCCCAACCAGCAAATATTCAATATTGAATTAAATGAATAATGATAACACTCCAATGGCACTGAGCATACCATTAATTCAAAAAAATCAATACCGCTAAGATTATAAATTTCTTTCGAGGACAAAATTTTCAAAATCGCCAACTGGTTTTCAATAATATCTGATGAATTAGAATTCTTAATCGCTAAAACCATTGCATACTTTCGATAATCACACCAAACTCTCAATGTAGTGATCATTTGATGTGATAATTGATGTATGACAAGGTTAGGCCCCATCAATTCATGCGCAACCCCTCTCAAAGAAATTTCATATGATTCAATTGTATGTGCCAAAAGGCTACTAACATTCTCCAAGGAATAAGATAATGTAATGAAATTATGAGCATTCTTGAACCCTTCCAACAATTTATTAAACTGTGCTGATGCTGGTCCGTCATCAAAAAATAATGGCTTATAAGTGTTCGATAATGATGCCAAACATGATTGTTTTAATTCTTCATAAATGGTTTGTTCATAATTGACAAGAATCTTGGAAATATTATTCTTGCTAAAAGTTTCCAATGGTTCATACCATTTACCTGATTCATTCGGTTTAATAAATTGAAAAATTGAAGTGTTGTTGCAATATGAAAAAATTGGAACTAATAAATTATTCACAGCTTTGCACAAAGGACATAAAAATTCCTTGTTAGATAAATCTTCAGGCAATGTTCTTGTAAAATGTGTCAATCTTTTTCTCATAGAAATTAAATGATCCTTAAAACACGAAATATGCATACCATGACCACAGCTTGTAATTACTGGATGACTGAGTACTGATGTTGTATCGCCATTAGGAAATCCAGGACCAATCACTGCTTCATTTTCAACTTTTTCGAGAAATTCCAAACATCGTTCATTATCCTTATTACGCACTAATTCACTTTCCTGATCCAAACTATCATTTTGAGAAAATGCCTTGTAAAACCAATATTTTGAATCAAATGGGATATTTCTAAACTGAGAAGAATCAGACACATACGACAATATCCCAAATACATCATTTGGTTCACCAGGCATTTGACATAATATACAACATTCTTCAGGGAATTTCCAATTAAAGCCAACATCCATGCTGTCAATTTTTTCATCTTCATCAATCATTTCATCAACATGATTGATTTCAGCAAACTGGGTTTGTTGCTTTTTGATTGCTGCTAAAATTTTCGCTTTACGTTCAGCAGCTAACTTCTTCTTTCTAGAAACTTCATTATCATCAGTACCTTGATCAAGTTCATTGACTAAAGTAGAAATACTGAAACTCCCCAATTTCTGTTCTAAAAACTTTTCAAATGACGCAAAGTTTTCAATTAAAGTTCTGAAGATAGATCTAATTTTGAAATTATGTGCTCGGTGCTCAGTTGACAATAACATCTTGTATAAAAGTGAAGCAATGCTTTCTCCGTCAATTTCTTTAAAGCATAAGTCGGCAAACGAATTCTCACCATTTGAGTAATTTTCAATGCAACAAACATGAATCAAATGCAAAATAAGATTGGTAACATTATCAATGTTTCCTGATGTTTTTTTCAACGCAAACTTAAGTGAACTCTTCAAAAATTGAATGAAAAATGGTGAAATTGAAAACCTTGGTAAATTCTTGTAAAGCGGGATTCTTGAAATTTTCTTAGGAATGTAACATGCCTCATTCACTGAGATCCCAGACTTCTTGCTGATTCGCTCTCTAACAACTCTTTCCGCATCATCCCGCTTGTTTGACGAATAATAGATAAAATATGGATTAACCTGCTCAAAACAATCATCTTTCAATTTATACCTACCATTCGTTGATTGTTGAGGTGGCAAGGTATAATCAGCCAATTTCAGTAAAATATACTCAAATCTTCTATCATTCGTAATATGATCTGGTAATTCTGCACAAATTTCTGAAAAACTTAATGGCTTAAAACATAAACAGTGGATAAGATCAGTCCTAATTTTTCTTTCATTAATTTCATCGACTTTCAATCCTTCTAAATGATCATGCGTTTCAAGTAAAAAAATGAAAAAATTCAAACATTCCTCAACAATGAAATGTAACGTAGTAACATCATAAACACCAAAATCTTCATATTTCTCATTGGTCCACGATATAAGCCCCCATCGATCTAAAAATGTAGCAACCACAGTATCGGAATTCTCAACAACAGAAAATAATTGAACCATAAATAAATCCCTTAAAAATCCAAATTCTCTTAATCCTAAAATCCTGTAGTTGTGATATTGCAGACGAGCACTATAACCATTTCTCACCCAAAACCCAACCTTTATCTGAGAGAGTAACACAATTGTTCTAAGAGAATAATCACAAATAGTTTTCCAAACATGCATTGATTGATTATTATCTTCATCAATGGAAATCGGTGTAGGGAAATTCGAGGTAGTGCTACCATTAACCTCAACATCAAATATAATCGACAACAAATCATTTTCATCTTCCAACCCACTTCCTTCAATTAAGTATGTCAAATATGTATTTAATGGGTGCAAAAATGAAACATAACCCTGATCAACCCTAAATTTCAAAACTAACACTTTCTTCCCTAAAATTTCAACTTCATGATATTGATTTTCGTGAACTAAGTCCACCCTGTTCTCAGCTTTTAATAAAATTTCCTTATCATAATAACGATTGTAAAGAAGATCCAAGAATCTTTGGAGTAATAAAGAGATAGCACCACCAACAGTAGATTTCCGATCCTTTAATTTGCTTGTGCTTTTACAAATTAACTTGCAAAAATGTGCGATAATGCTAACCCCATTAAAATACAATGCATAATCATTAGTTTCATATTCCACATGTTCAACAGGCTCTCTTTTAGTAATTGGGGTACCATTGAATAAAATAACCAAATCAATAACTTGCAACACAAATTTCTTTTCAAAAAACACTTCCGCACATTCATTTCGCAGTAAAATATATCCAATATCAAAAAATAATTGATTATATCTTCGAACTTTCAATGATGACAATTCAACAGGAAATCTGATGCTTAATGACAGTGGCAAAACTGAATGACCGGTTGTTAAAAATCCATAAGCTGTTGCCAATAACTTCGTGATCTCCCCATGTTTGGACACAAATGTGGCATTAGTTGGACAAGTGAACAATTGAACTGAGAGATTACTCATGAAACTCCAATCTGGTTCCCTGTCTAATACCAAGTACATTTCAGCTAATATTGGATAGATGTCGACATATTGACAAGCAATCAAATCTTTGTAATTTATGTTCAGTACAACGATTGAAACATAAATTTCATGAAGCAACACCCTGAGTTCTTTCCAGAATCTAATATCAAAAAATAACAAATATTGTAATCGAGACCCATTGACTTCTAATTTTCCTTTCCTTGTTTGCCCAAGATCGTAATCACATTCTTGAGTTTTGATTCCAAGGAGTTCAACTCGATCGTTAATATTGTGATCAATTTTCCAATGTCTTTCCACTTTATTTTCATCATGCAGATAACTAGTCACTATTGGAATTTTATTTCTAATCAATCTACCAGGTAAATAATTATTAAGAACACTTTCTTCGTGCATTTCAACACCTGGTTTCCATCGGCAGCAGAGAGCTTTACACAATAATTTGTGCATCAACCTATAATTATTGAACATTGGGCCTTTGCAGATATCTTCAATCCATCTCACAATTTCCAAGCAAATATTTTCACGGAACACATCACGATAACTTTTAATGCAAGCGAACAATTCAGTAGCTTCAAGTATCGACTTTCTCTGAATTAAAAAATCCAAATTATCCGAACCCAATACAATTGCTCTGCCGCTATTATGAACTTGTTTACCCACCATTTCAGCAAATTCTTTAACCTTGAGAGTAGCTAATTGGATACGGCTACATGCATCACGGAAATGCTTCGAAGGATCATTGTATAATAACAAATAGTATTTTCTTGAATTTTCATCAACACCACCATATTTCTCACTACTCAATGCACTTGAATTGGAACGTTCAATTATTGCTGATTTGCTATTCGTTTCACTCAGAGGGATGAAAGATTGCGTCGAAGACGACATGACATCAACGACATAATCCAAAACACATTCTAATGTAGCAAGAATAGACTGCTTCAAGTCGTCTGGAATTTCTTCTTCTGAAGTTTCCAGAGTGTCAAAGTGCTTGCAGCGATTACATATCACCCATGCTTCGCTATCACCACAATCACAAACGCCACCGTTATCCTTTGAAATAATTGAGACAAAAACTTCATGGCCCTTATGATCTTCTTCAACAAAACAATTAGAACACAAAGCACAAGTTTCATCCAACCCACAAGTCAAACATCTGTAACAAGGTTCATTCTTTCTGAAAAGTTTGGAACAGGGCACGTTTGGATGCGCAGGATCAAGATTTGGCCGTTCATAAAGTATCCATTTGTAGTCATGGCCGGCAGGTGAAAAATCATAAAGTTGACTAGCTTCTTTGGGTATTAAATTTTCATCGTAGTTCGTGAATAGGTCTCCTAAGTATTTACCTTGATTTGTTAGAGAAAAATATAATGCCCTTCTTATAAAAGGTATGACGCACTGCTTGAACTTGAAATCATGAACTTTTGGAAGCTTTAATAGGAATCGGCGCAACTCGCTAACATCAGCGCCCTCAAACTGATCACCCATATCACCTTAAATATTGCAATGGATCAATTTTATTGGAAAATATCCAATTCCTTTCAAAAATTAGATCGCTAATCAATTATTCGACTGTCAGTGGCGTTAGTTACTGAAGAATCTCAATATTGCGTAAACAATGCAAAAGCTATCACGTGATCAGGATTTATATTTATTTCTATTTCAGCGAGAAGTGTTGTTTTAGATTTTGATCCAGACTTTCGGGCTGCATTTTGGCGGCCGTTCTCAATCCAAGCTAATTAGCATATATTTGTTCATTTAAAAACTTTCTAGTAAATCGAAAAGCTTGATGACTTCTCAGTATAATGACGATCTTTTCCAAAAAAAATAATAAAGAGAAAAGGTCAAGCACATTGTTTAAGAAGTCTAAGCCCACGATCCCTGCTAAGATTCTGATCTTCGAACAAATGGACGAAAATGGCAGGGATAGATTTGGTGCTAAAGATGACTATTATAGACCAAGATCACAAATGCTTTCTTCAAACGTGGTTCCAAATAAATTCCCAAGTTATAATGTTGTGGGCACGGGCTCATTTCCTGTTGATGATCACCAAGCTGTCAATTTCAAGTTACAAGCTTATCACCACCAGGTTAGTGGTGCGTCAAAAGGGGGTCTAAATTCAAATATCATAGCTTCATATCTTGCAAACAAAACGTCAAAAAATGATCCATATTTGACTCCTGTTCTGACTAGACATTCAGTGTTCAACAAGAATCCTACTTATCAAGTTGACCAGGCACTTAATAAAAGAAAACCACCACCAGGCTCCCCCAGTGAATACGATAGATTGAATGTTACCAGGTCACCTCCTCCGTTTAATAGGCAAGATTCAAATGAGCGAAGAAAAAGCTTACGAGAAGCTGACATCAAAAACAAAGAACTTCCTTCATTGCCTCCCAGTATTAATGAGAATAGACAATTAGAAAGCAGTCACGGTTCACCTTCAAAATCTGGACAATTGCAAAATCAACGATCATTCAGCTTAGATAATGATTTTAAACCGCCAGTTCCTACACAAGTTAATATTCGTTCTCGTAGCTATGATGCGGGCCACAGTTCACCAGCTTATGAGATGTTGAATGAATTAAATGATAATGTCCAACCAGGTGTTTCAAATGATTTGGAAATTCCTCAACGAAATCAAAAGAGACTTTCGAAACAGGGGTCCATGGATTCAAGCAATCTTGTTTCACCTTTGATTGGAAATGAGACGGACATTAATGTTCCTCCAAGAAATGCTAAAAGGCTCACCAATATTTGGCCATTTGGTACGCCAAAACACGAAAAACAGCAGTCATTTTCAGTTATTAGTGGCCGCAAGATATCTAGTGATTTGCAGCCGCCAGTTGTTTATACGGAAGGTAATCAACCCGCAACAGTTTCGCCATTGAATAACTCATACACTGGAACAAGCAGTTTTCAATCAAATGAATCCCCTCGGCTCTTACCTCCAAATGAGAGTTTCAATATTAATGCGGTTATTCCTGATCTCTGGAATCCAGTAAAAAATTTGAAAGCATATGAAGATCAGAATTATCAAGAAAATCTCCTAAAACTGAATGGCTCACTATCTGATTTAGTTGAGGATAACAATATTGAAAGCAAGATAAAAGTAGATGAAAGATCTATCACAACTGAAGCTTCCAGTTACAATCCAGATAGGAACTACCTACTTGACGTTGATATTTTAAATTTTGGTGATTCTTTCAATATGAACTCTATATTAACTGAAGTTACAAATAAAAATGATAAACAAGAATTGAGGGATAAGTTGGAGAAGAGTGCTTATGAGAAGTTGAATGAGGTGTTACATAAGTTTAATCAATCCAATAATTTTGAAGAAGCAGAGAACCTTCGTAGAGATATCAACAATATTGCAATGGATTATTCGACAAGACAACCAGTGAAACTCAATACTGGTGATGGTGATTTAGTTAGTGCTGAAACGTCTTCCAGCGATATTGAATATGATGTGGGACTAGACAATTCAGTGGAGAAATATATTGCAATTAACAGGTACTTGATAAAGAAAAGTTCACAAATTAGTGAGTCTTCAAGAGACGACAGCATTAAGCGAGAACAAACAAATATACCACCGCAATTAGACATTGCTGCTCCTATTTTCTCTCCACGAACTTTTAGTCATGAAAAGGAATTGAAGCCAACAAACGACTGTCTCAGCTTTGGAAAGAATGAAATGTGCTCAAACAGTGGTAATGTTTATATCAGTCCATTCAAAAACATAAGCGATGAAAGTCTTCCAAGTGTTGACCTTGAGATAGGTGTTGATCAACCCATGGGGAAAAGTTTGCCCTTGTTAAGTTTCAACCTAGATAACGGAAATTCAGTGAACTACGAAGTGAAAGAATTTTCCGATCCGCAAAAAAATATAGTAATGGAATTGCTAAACCTACCAAGTGAGAATGCTAATGTGGATGATACTCCCAAATTAGATGTCAGTGCAAAATCAATGGAATACATTAATACTGCTCCTATTATTCAAGATGGTACTAACTTGGAAAAGACTATTATTCAAGATTTAAGTGCTAATTCAGTTAACAATACTGAATCTAATCAGGCTGAGGATGTTCAAGATAATTCATCCCGACCGCAAAATTCTAATGTTGATTTATCTCGAAGTGTTTCTGGTGCTCAAATACTTGCTACCATCAGCGAGAACTTTTCAGAAGAAAGCACTGTTCCTACAAGATCTGCACCACCAGTTATTGACAGATATCCATCAGTTTCAACAGTTACCTCAGTAATTTCAAATGAAACCAGAACTTCTATTATTTCACCGGTTGGTACTATCGCAGCTAGCACCAGCGAGATTTTAAGAAATGACACTGATTCTGATGATACTATAAATATTATATATTATTCTGCTGAATCTTTAAAGACCTATCATTTCAGACAATGTCGCGAAACCTGGTCATTGTCTGGGATTTACAAGTGGTTTTTGAATTTTGATCGATGGTTCAATAATCAAATCATTAGAAAGAAAGAAGTTGTAAACTCGTTGCGATATTTGCTACTTTATCGACATCCAAAATTAGAGTCCGTTGCAATTATTGAAACTATTGCTGTCATTATGGATGAGTTCAATAAATTTAGTTGCATTTATGAAAACGTGGAAACTGATGATGAACACGATAGAAGTCATGCTAACCACGGTAACAGTTTTGAAGACATGTTGGTTGTTACTTTCAATAGAAACATTGATCCGCCATCAGGGGTTCTTGTGAGTTTAGTTGAGTGTTATTCAGCTAAAAAGGATGATACCAAATTTTTAAATCAAGCACAGCATTGCAGCTGTTATTCAACTTATTGCCCTAGTGAAGCAAAGAAGGAAATTTATATTCCTGCACCAGAAGTTGAAGATCCAGATCACTTGAAGAAGACATGGGTTATACAATGGAATATAGACGCTAGTGAACGTGCTGGTTTGGATAATTACGTCATTGAATTACAAAGCAGAATCTATGATTTGATTAAGAAACAGTATGACTTTTTGGTGGAAGCTAATCATTTGGTAAATGTTATTGGTAAACAATATTTGGAAGATGAAGATATTAAAGTTTATGTGTATCCTGAAGATAAAGGGAAATTATATTACGTAATGTTTGAAACTGCAAAGCCATTAATTGAAGCTCATAGAACTTGTCTCTTTGAACCAATGAGAAAAGTTTTGTTCACTCAAGGAAAATTTATAAAGAATGGTATTTATGAATTGTATAAAGATTGGACCAGAGCATGCTTTCCTAGCTACGTTGAATACATCGATCATTTGGCAATAACAATTTTATTTATTGATTTTGAAAAATTGAAGAAGCATTCGGATTTTATGGATTGGTTAGACACTTTTCCACATGTTCCATTGGCTCCAAACAAATTATTTTCCAATTATTTTTTCTACAATTTGATTCAATATAAAGATTCATTGAAAGATATTAAACGAAGAACTTCACCAGCGGACCCTGAATTGCTGAATTTAAATGATGCTATTGAAATTATTACAGTATTTTGTGACAAAATTAATGATAGATTTGGGATTGCTGAGGTTGCTGCTCTTTTGAAACATTTCGTGTGGAAAGTTTCTCCACATGGGTTTAACATTGAATTGAATCCAACTAAAATGATAGTGAAAGCTAAAGAATCTGTGTTGAGAAAAAGTGGCATCGGAAGATGGGCAAGCAACATGTATTACTTGATATTGTTTAGCAATTGTTTGTTTTTAACGGAATTGGATTTAGATCAAAGAAAATTTAGAGTTGTCGAAAAGCCAATTCCAATCGAGTTGGTGACTGTGGAGATTCCTAAGGTCAATGAATTAGATGAAGGTAGATTAATGGCGACAAACGATTCTGAAAAAAGATCAACTGAGAGTTTAAAAATTATTCACATTGGTCACAATACATCATGGACTATTAAACTTTCTTCTTCAAACAGTCGCAGATTATGGAAAAGTTATATTAGAGAAGCTAAACTGAGTGCAGTGTCACGGCCAAAGGCAAATGAGCTCAAATTTAATGCTTTCCTTACTGAAATGACCACCAGTAGTAGAAACGGCTTTTTTGCAGCAATGACCAGTAAATGTTTGGTTGATGCTAGTAGTAGCTACGTTCAATATTCACTTGCAAGCAGCGGGGTTAAACGAATTATGTGTGCATTAACTTTCATTCATGACTGCGAAAAATTCTATTTGGTTTCCACTAATGTTGGCCTTTTGTTGAGGAATGATCAGCAGCCTTGGTCTAAAATTCAAAAACTTGAAAGCGTGACTCAAATGGAATACATTGAAGAGGCACATATGGTTTTGTTGATTGCAGATAAGAAATTTCTTCAAATTGCCGTCGAAGATCTTGTAGGTTATTTCCAAGGTACCGCTAGTTCATTGCCATCGGTCAAGCTCTCGAATCAAAATGTTGAATATTTCGGTTCTGGTTTCGTTCAAGCTACTTACTTGATTTTTTACATGAAGGTTAAATTGGCAACGTCTGCTACTCCTTACCGAACCTTCAAGGTTCTTTCATTGGACACTAGGAAACGAGGATTCAAGCCAAATAATATCTTTGAGAAATTCTTCCTCGCGGTTGATTGTTTCGGGCTCACTACTTTTCAAGATTCAGTTGTTTTAAAAACTGAAAAAGGATTTCAAATGATTGACTTAGAATTGACACCTTATATGCTCCCTAGAAGTTTAGATGTGAAAATTCCTTCCGGTGTTCAATCCAAAGAAGCAGATTTTCTCAGAGTCATTGAGTATAGAGTTTCAATAGAGAAACCGGTAGCGTCATTCACAGTTCATAGTGATAAAGAAATATTATTGGTTTTTAATACGTTTGCAGTTTTTTGCAATGAGCGAGGATTTTTGTCAAAGGTTATGGTGTTGGAATTCAATTGCAAATGCCATGGTGCTTTACTTAGGGGCAATCAATTGTTCGTCTTTTCATCTCAAGCAATTGAAATATTTGATGTTGGCGAGTCAAACACTAATTCTTATCCAAAGAGTTATATAATTGGGGATAATTTTGAACTTTTGAGTGATGGAAATGACAATTTGTTGTTTTCTTCCTCTCACCCAACTAACAACACCAAAATGTTGTTAGAATTAGTTAATTAAAATGGACAATTGGGTTTTTTGGTTTTAAATTTGGTTTTATTATTTTTATTTATTTTATTATTTTAGATCTCTTATTATCATTCACTGTTTTATCAAAAATTTCTTACATTATTATATAAGTTTACAATTAAAAATTACATTTGTCATTGCATTTATTCGTTAAGTCGTAACGTCACAACTTCCCGCAATCGTGCGGTGCTTAATCCAACACGCAGCTAGCTAAACATAATCGGTTGTAAATAAATAACAAAATATAACTTACAATAAATTTCAACATATAGCAAACAAGTTCAAACTATGACAAATCATCATGAATTAATTATTATAAATAAAGTTTGTTATGATTAGTTTGTTTCTGTTGTTGGAGATGAAAGACCATGCCTGTTGGAATCAGCGGCATCTTCAATTTCTCGGAAAATCCAGGAAACCCTCTAAGTTCTTTGGTTATTTGTTAGATAAGAGTTTGCCAAATTTTAATATAAACAAAATCCGACGAGAAAAATAAGAATCCTCGGTGATATGTATTATACTTTTCGCAACTGCCATTATAATTTCAAGCCGTAACAACTGAAATAATTAAAAATTTAATTCAGGATTTCCGTTGACAAATCATACTTCGCTATAATTAACTCATTGATATCAATCTATGTAATATTATGTCCCATTCGAATAATTTTGGAATGGAGATGAAACTGTTATCAAGTTAGCACATGGAATCGAAAAAAATTTTCCTCTACCACCAACGTTGTGAGAAACTCACCGTTCAAAATGATTGACAGTGTAGTCTCTACTTTTCCTAGTACAGAATTTACGCTTCTTATTATTTGTTCTATAATTAAATTCAGTTTCTTAGAATTCTTCATTCTTAGGGCGAAAAACTAGATAAGCCTACGTAATTTCAATGATGAATCGATACGGAACGCTATCATATAAATTCAAAAATTCAAGGCTTCTCCAAATTTTGGAAAAGGTTTGCGCGTTCAATGTTCACCTTAGCTTTTAGCCTCTATATATGGTGCTTGGTTTTTGGATAACGGCAAATCATGAATGGGAATTTCTGCGAGATATCAAATATTCACCAGAAGAAATTGAGAAATATATAGGCGAAGGACAAATATTCCTGCTGCTGAAGATACATGAGAGGTTTGCAGGACTACATCAATTAATTGAACTTTATATTGTTTCCAATTGTTTATTTACTTCCACTTATTTTGACCATCAATGAATAGACCTACATGTTTCTTTATCGTGTAACAATTGCAGCTTAGAAGTCAAACTTAGATAGTCAAAAAATATTTTGGTGTAAAGAAATATCCAAGGTTAGAATGGGGACCAACAACTTCGAAGCACCAAGTTATGGCAGTGGAGTCTAGCAAAATTTAGAAATCAATTTTTTGATGACAGATTCGAATATCCACCCAAAAATACTACACTTGATTCTGGATATTTAAAAATGGAAAATTAGCACATCGTTTTCAGGGTCACAGAGTAGCCACGGCTGGAATCTCTCAATGCTTTGAAGACCTATTTGCTAAGTAATTGACAATTAGGGATATTTAGGACGTAGTATTGAGTCTGTTCTGTTTGCAATTTTGACAGTCTCACAGTTGACCATGTATCCAAAGAGCATAGACACTTTCATACTTGGCCGGGCAGTTTAACCAACCAGAACTCGACCCTGATACCAAATTTCGCTTCAATCATCTTCCAATCAATCCATTCCCTCCTGAATTGTCTTGCTTCCTGAATACTTCTAAGCGCGATTCATACAAGAATAGCTGTTCATTGGATTTACGCATGCCAGAGATCTTTTCGCTACCCTTGTGCTACGCCATGAATGAGGAAGTTAAGAAAACAGAAAATAGAATAAGATGCCATAGGTATCATTCTATAGAGCACAATGATACCAATATGAAATTCTCAATAGTGGTTCTATAATTATAATAAAACAGTGGTTGTAATATTCGGAGACAAATTTCCGCAATAGCCTATATGGAAAGTCTGAGTTGTGAAGGGATTTTCTAATCAGATTGATATGTTTGAGAAGATTTACGACTTTAAAAAGTTATGTAAATTACTGACAGAACCATTGAACAAAATTTAGGATTTTGATTATTACCCAATTTTTTTGACAAAGCACCAAAGCATATACATTTGCAAATGTATCGACAAAGCATAAATAACCATTAACGAGGCGACAGCAATGCCTCATGATGACAGCAGTTCGAGAGAGATCAAAGGTTGTGAAACAATCACGAATGTGGACGATATTTTCAACGATGCACGAGCCTGACGATCTAAGACTCTCTTCGAGACGAACTGTGTTTTTTGAATTATTCGATCAGCTATTTAAATAAACTCAAGATTGAAAGCTAAGAGAAAATAGATAAATGCAATAATAGATGATTCCCTTTATAATCTCTCCAGGATAGATACAATTACATTACAGAACTTAAAAAAATTACGACTTAAATTATTTAATTTCAATTTTTTGTGTAGTAACGGCTAATGCTATGGGCGATGTGTTTGGGCAAGTAATCTTCTCAGCAATATCCTACAGCCATTCAATCGATATATTTCATTTAAAATATTTTTGCCGATACTCCAATAAAATTTTTTCCAGTCATTATCTTAATTCTAAAAATCAATTGCGATAAAACTATCTTATGTTCGAAGGAAAAATGAATGCATACCTAGAGATACGGAAACATAAGGAATTTTCCGGTCGCGCCTTTTCTTATAGAAAGTCATGCTTTCGACCCTAATGCAAGAAAGTTCTAAAATTAAGTAGGCATTTTTGGCGTTTCTCAACTTAAACAAAGTCAAGACCACCAGTTTGGTGATTCCGATGAGTGCTAACGCAGTTTTAGATTATTCTGAAGTCGTAAGTTTGATAAACGTTATTGGAACGAAGCTGGACTAACCGGTCACTAGAATTTCAGTGATAAAGATGTGTTCGAAACTTCGGACCATGAATCAAATGACGACAACATCGTCTCTGCAAACACTATCCAAGATGAGAACGCAGCGCCTGGTGATGAAAGAGAAGATATCAACGATTCACATATATTAGATATTCTCAAGCTTTCCAAGTTGAAATTTGATACCAAGATCATTGATGGACTGCACCCCGTCGACTTTTCAGACAACATAGCGAAAACAAATAATAGCAGCTACGAGATGTACTCAGTAGATGAGACTTATGAAATGAAATTGAAGCGAATACGCAAGGAGCTTGAAGAATTGAAAATGTTGAAAGAAGTGGAAGTCGATGAGCTGGCAATGAAATTTCAACCAGTTGAGGATATCAACCAGAAAGAAGTTGAAGAGCTTTTGAAGAGATTGCAAGATTTGGGAATACCGTCAATTTCAAGAGTGAAAGCATATCAGTTACCAATATCAAACGAAAAATTGGCAATATCTGCTGATTCAACCACTGATATTTTATCGAAACCAGAGGATGTAAAAGAACTTGAAAATAGAATCTATAGACTTGAAAAATTGATCGGGTATAATGATAATTTGAGTCTTACGAATATGCTTCTAACCCACGATCACGATGAAAATAAGTCGTTGCAGAATATTGAGTCACTAATAAATGACATGAACAGAAAATTCAAAATCTTGTTAAATATGGATAACTCAAATAAGGAGACAAACGAAAATGTGGGCAACGTGGATTTGATCAAGTCGCTTACTGAAAAGATGGAATCCATTAACAAAGATATAATAATCAACAATAAGAAATTATTGGCTAACCAGCAATTTTATCTCAATAGTCCAACTTCGCCTAACTTTCCTCGTCAAGAAATACCAGAAATTGACGTCAGTTCAGTGACAGATGACAAAATCATAAAGTTGTACAAGCTATTGGAATCAAAGTCAAGTGGCTCGCTAATAAGCACCTCTGGCATCAATAGTATCATTAAGAGATTGAACTCTTTGAATAACTTATATTTAGAGTACGAAGACGCCGTCTATCTTTCGAAAGATTCTTCTAAGATTATCAACAACTTGAATGATGAATTCCTAAAATGGACAAAATTATTGAACGATTCTAATATAAAATTGGATGAATTCCAAAAAGAATTCGTTTCAAACAAAAACCAGATTGACCAATGGGTAGCCGCACTAGAATCTACACAAAAGTAAACCCGTACATTATATAAATGCTATATATTAATCTGATGAATCAATTTTTAGATTGGCAGCTTCCCAAGATAAACCACCAATACCAGTATCACCGCCACCGGTAATTGTGCGGATAATTTTAAGTTTGACATCTTCAGGTTCGGCATCAAAGTTACGAACTTCTCTTTTCAATTCTTTAACGCTGACCGAGTGACCCACTGACATCCCAACTTTAACTAACGTTTCAGTCGCCTGTGCTGAGTTGGCCACTAAATCAGAATCAAATAGCATTTTGTTCTGTTGAAAGAGTACTAACAAGGTAGACCCCCCAAATTTGAAATAGCCCAATTCTTCACCCCGCTTGATTTCTTGTCCTTCTTCAATGGTCAATACCGTGGAACCCACCATCATCGCCCCAACAGCAACTACAATGATTGCTCCAAATTTCTCAGTCTCTATCGGAATTATAACACGAACATTTTCACCAAACACGTCTAATTGACTTCTAATTGCCATTGGATTGACCGTATAATATTCTCCCTCAATGTACTCTGGCTTACCAATAATTCCATCTACAGGGCAGTGAAATCTATGATAATCTTGAGGCGCTAATCTGAAGATCCCAACAGAACAACCATTTTCAAAAAGCGGCAAATACTCGGTTTGTCTACCAGCAAATAACTTTCTAATACTGAAATCAGAACCTTTGATCCATATCTTAGTGGCATTATCAACTGAATTAAACACAGTGCAACGGCAATCAGCAGGTGAACAAAAAATATTCATCTCATCTTCAGCTTCTACAGGTCTGGCACCAGGAATCAATTTTCGATAAAAGAATTCATTGAACGTACCAAATTTTTCAATTGATAATCTGCATTCACTCAAATCTAACTGATGGAATTTGATAAATGCTGGAATATCTTTCGCTGATTTTGGGTTATCAAAATATCTCCCTTGCTTAATAGACAATTTTTTCAATAATTTCTTAATTCTTTTCATTTGAATTGTGTTGGAGCCACGATATAATAGCCTGATTCCCAATCTAACGTAGACACTCATTTTCTCTTCCAATATGA
The DNA here is from genome assembly GCA_030450195.1 of Saccharomycopsis sp. KB-2023a. Lineage (NCBI taxonomy): Eukaryota > Fungi > Ascomycota > Saccharomycetes > Ascoideales > Saccharomycopsidaceae > Saccharomycopsis > Saccharomycopsis sp. KB-2023a. The sequence continues at coordinate 72,678 of JASJSC010000049.1, read as the reverse complement.
TACCAGTAGATCGATCCTGAACTAAAATATTGGCGTTGTTACTTCCTAAGGCAGCTTTCCCATAACCCAATTTGATAAACACCTTTGAATACCATCTTTTAGTTGCAAAGCTTGGTGACACATATGTTGACTTTAATAATCTATCAACGCTACTCCAATCTTTACTAGCACAAATAGCAACATGTGTAATAATATCTAAATCTTCTCTTTTAGATAATCTGCTTTTCCCGCACACAGGACAATTATCAATTTTGATAATGTCACCCTCGCCGTTGCTTTCACTCTGCGAGTTTTTTTTGGCAATTAATTGTTCCAAATTCTCCACTACTTCGTCAATACTCAAGGCATCATTCTCTGGGTTTTTATTAAATCTTCTGAAAAATTTATCAATGGTTTCAAGAGACAAAGTCGAACCTAAAGATTCTAAGAATGCACTAAGTTCAAGCGAATTAAATTGGTTGTCATCATTAACATCATAGCTCTTCAAAAGATATTTCCAAAACTCTCCTCGCAAGTGATCATAAGGTTCAAATCGCGCCTTAATATGCAATACTGGGTTATATTTATCCTTATATTTGCTTTCATCTGGAATTTCCATTGGGAGATCAAATTTAATAAATTTTCCCTCTTGCTCAGGTAGCAACGATCTCTGAGGTTTAATCTTTTTTCTAAATATCCCACTTCGAATTGCCTTCTTAGTAGCCTCAGGGCCACTAGAACTTCCACCATCGGAATGAGGTCTCAAACTCAAATTTGAAGAAGAAAACTCTTCGCTTAGACTGATAATTCCTGGTCCTGATAAACTTTGACTACTTTCATTGTTAGATTCTATAGCCAATTCATTAAAATTCAAACTCATTTCAATAATCTCACTAATGTGAATAGAAATACTAGCGACTTTGTCATGGAAACTGAAAGCATCTTTATCCAAAATACTAAACTGAACACTGAAATTAACTTCACTGTTAAGTACCTCAAATGCCAATCTTTCATTAAATATCGGATCTAAATTATGTTTCCGCCATGAAGTTCTAAAGGTCTTCTTCCCAAATGAAACAACAACGAATGGATCCATATCAAACCCTGTTCTTGTGAAATTCTTAAAGGGAGGCAATCCCTCGGCTGATATTATTTCCAAAAATAAGACTCCACGAACTTCTCTAAAAGTACTGAGTTCATAGGAAACTGGCTTTCTTTTATGCCTATTACTGCCCCGTTTGATTCTTCTAACTTTCTTCCGTGGTTTTGGTACGGATAGCAATGGACTTCCCCCATTCGTAAATGATTGATCTCCCGCTGATTGCCGTTCATTCTCAAATTCACGAAGGAAATTCAGATCCATTGAATAGCCAGAAGCCACACTTGATACATCTGAGAACTCAGAAACGTCGGATGCATCGCTTATTTCTAATCTACTTGACAATTTGGAAACATCAACAGTCGCTCTCAAAGTATCATCAGCTGGTTTCACATTGGTATCTAATGGAACCTCGATTTCGTAGTTTTCATTTATTGTTGTGATGTCATTTCCAGTGTAAAACCCTTGCTCGTCAGGGTTGATCGTTTCTTTGTATGGTAATTGTTGAGCCCATGTATTAAATTTCGTTACAATTTCATTACGTGAAATATTCTCATCTTCTTTATTAAGATCGGGTGAACTTGCCGGGGCGGATTCTGAATTTTCAGTGCTACTTTCTACTTCTTGTTCTGGAAAAGATTTCTGCTTTTTTTTGATGATTGATTTAATTCCGCTCCGCTTCTTTCGGCCAGAAAGTTGAAATCCAATTTGAATTGAGCCAGTAACAAATGTATGTTGTGATTGAGAAGAATAAAGTTTGAACCATTTAGGTGATATAGAAATACCACCTTTGTTATTGTTATCAGTCTCCGGCGAACTTGTTGCTACAGCCTTGAGCACATTGGAGAAAATATCAATCAAGTTGATCTTGGTTTCACCTAAATAATTAGCCCCGTGAACATCTTGGTCCCAACATGTAGCGGTTAATATGGCAGAAACCGATAGTTTATCCAAATAAAGCGAGATATTCCTATTCCAATAAGGATTAACAGAATTTTTGAAAATTTCTGTAGAGGATATCTGATCATTGAACGAAAGAGAAGCAAACTATTCTAGGTTAGTAAATTTTGCACAATCGTTTTATTTTCAATTTCTGAATTCTAATCAACAAGAGAATACACTTACCAGATTGCAATTGGAATTAGATTCAATAGGACTTAAATGTTTAGCCTAGTTGTCAGTTAGTATTATATCCGCCAAACAATTAACTGAGACAAGCAAACTGTCAAAATTGACAAATTAGACTATCACCCAATTAGAAGGACTCACTTGAACAATCAGGACCTTCAATACCAAGGAATCAGCATCCAAGGAATTTTTTGATTTGACAAACATCTTTGGCTATTGGTTAAAAGATTCAGTGCTGCTGTGGCATAGGTGAATTGCAATGATCTCTTAAAATGTGGATTGGGAGTTTTACCAAGTAAGTTGTTTTTATCAATGTATTTAGGGTTACAGTTTGATCCGTCTTAGAGCAGGACAGCTTGGTTCGGTTGCCATTCCGAGGGTCTAAATCGCGTGATCACCGAGGGTGAGGGCAAAGCTTAGATCAACAGCTAAACAGAAATCATTTCATCATGAATCAACTTTCAATATTAAAGCGATTATTGATTTAATTAGGTAGAACATGTACAATCCAAATCAGAATAGTTATAATTCATATTCCAGTCAGCAAGCTGCCGGGAATTTTGCCTCTCAAAATCAATCTGGCGACCACGATTTAAATTTCTACTCCTCGCAATACTCGTCTAATTCTCAATCAAGTGGAGGTCCCCCAATGTTCAACAATTTATCGGGGACAATGGATAATCAATATCTCAATAATCCTTCTTTCAATTCGGGATCTGGATTTGTTGACAACTCCGATAACCAGTTACCAAAAGGGATACTATCAGCCTTTGGAACTTCAGGTTATCCTGGAGAACCTTCGTTGTTGGAAGAGTTAGACATCAATTTTTCACACATAAAGGTTAAGACATTGGCGGTGTTGAATCCGTTGGATTCAGGCGATAATAAATTCACCACCTCTGGAATTAATATTTTAAACGATGCCGATTTGGCTGGGCCTATTTTTTTTGTATTACTATATGGGTTTAACTTGTTGCTAGCTGGGAAGATACATTTCGGATATATTTATGGATGCGGATTATTTGGAACTTTGTCATTATATGCTTTATTTAAATTGATGTCAAACAATGATATACCTGTATCAAAGCCTCAAGATGCTAATGGCAACTCTCCACAAAATGGAAGCAAAACGCAGGACTTGGACTTTAGTAGAACCACATCAGTTTTGGGGTACTGTCTATTGCCTTTGGTTATATTAAGTTCATTAGGTATTGTTGTATCCCTAGATAATTTCTGGGGTTATTTACTTAGCTTGGTTTGTGCTCTTTGGTCCACTTACTCCGCTAGTGGTCTTTTCGTAATGGTTTTGAACCTTGCCGAGAGCAGATTCTTAATTGCATATCCTTTGTTGTTATTTTACAGCATTTTTGCTTTGATGGCAATTTTCGTGGAAAAATCTTAACTCTATTATATATTCATGTGTATGTGTATCATTATTAAATTCATTTCGACTCTCTTTCACGAACTCTTTGTAAAATAACTTTGATCATTTCATTACCAATTGTATTAGCCTCTACCAATTTAGGTTTGAAGAATTCTTGGGTCTTTTCAAATTCTATTTGATACAATCTGTAATCCTCATATTTAACTATTGAACTCCAAGTTCTAGTTGCCAATGTAAACTCCAAATCATCAGCGCGGAATCTCGTGTCAGAAACCGCTGCTTGAATGGCAGATTCCAACAAATCACCGTGAATGAACAAATATTCAGTAACCCCTAAAAATATTCTAAACAATGGAGTAGAACAAATAATGTGATGGTACGGAACAATCTTCAATTGAAACCAACTGTCAACGATTGCTAAAAGCGATAAATGAGAATTTGATCGATCAGAATTTGGTGGCATATTAGATAACGAAAATTGCATCAACAAGTCATCATCAAGAAGCAAATCATGTTCAGTTCCCTTTTCTATAATCTCCTTGAATACGAATTTCTTCGCTTGTAATAATCTTTCGCGTAGTTCAACGCTTTTCCCTTGGATCATTAATGTAAACAATTCAGTTGTGGATTTTGAATATTGCAATATTTGTATGTGTGCATACTTGTTAGTAATAGCCAACCCAGCATAAACGTGCCATTTATTCAGATAAATTCTCATGGCAATGTTTGTTTTAGCATTTTCTATGCCGCCAACCCATCTAGTAGTAGTCCATGGATAAGTGAAAATATTACCCCAAGCTTTACCCATACTTAAGAAAGCAGCATGAGTAACAGCCTGTGTATCAGCAGTGATTTTATCATGCTCTTGAGCTGTGAGCTCAACAACTTTGGAATCAAACACACTAATCAATTCCCTGACAAAGTTTTCATTTTCTTTATTGGAAACACGATGGTTTATGAGCACAAGAGGTTGACCAACTGGGTTAACCTTTGGGCCATGCATTGAATGAACTGTTATAATATCCACATCAGCAGGAGTGAATTCTTCAAATGCTTCTATTTCAGGGCATTTACATGAAGTTTGGCCACCAACAATTGCACCTACTCTCGTAGCTGGGCCATACATTGACACAATTTTTTTGATGTTTTCGGCCTCCACACTGTAAATAATATAATCACTGGCTCTCGAAACACAATAACCGTCTCTGACAACCTCAAACTTATCAAACTGACATTTTGTCTTCATCTCTTCAAAAAATTCCTCCCTGTCACAGCCAATAACTCTTGGGATGTTAGTCCTCTACACAAATGGTACAAAATAATTGTCTACTTACTTCCAACCGGCCTCACTGAAACGCTGGGCATACATAAGCCCCATATCTCCTAGGCCAATAATCCCAATTGTTTTTGTGTCTTTGAACCCCATTATCACGCTCTCTTGTGACTACTGTCTTGCCTTTGTTGTGAATGAATGAAAAGTTTGGGGTAGAAATGCATACTGAGTTTATTTACCCTACTGACAGAATATTTAATGTTTTTCTCGAATCGCATCTCATCGGAGTTTTTTATTACACCTAACGCATATACAAAACAGTTATCTCAGTACTAAATATTATACTTTCATGGAAAAAATATAACACTACAAAGAAATGGCAATAGGTAAGAATGATCTTCTATATCGATATAAAAGCTCAGTCAAGAATGGGCAAATAAATCGATATATCATAACTTATAAACCACTGCAGCAACTTCATACAACTCGCACTGGCGAAGTTTACACTTCACTGGACCAATCGCCATTGTACTTAAGAGTAAGGAATAGCGAGCCATTACCTAAAAGAGCAGCATATTTAATGGGTCCTTATATTCTTTACGTTGATGTGAGGACTAAAGAGTATACTCATAAAGCTCCTTGCTTCATCACTGCTGACCAACCAATATTTGATTCAAACCTTCAGGCTGGCCAATCATTTACCGCGGAACTTTCTTGTCACATTATAAAGGATAAATATGTTTGGATTGTTGATGTGTCATCTCAGATATTGTTTTCTTCTGGTACTTCTGTTGAGTTTGAGATTTTAATTGGGAAAACTGCGATTGCTTTAAACACCTCAACTTCTGACGCTGGTATGTTTGCAAAAGATCATTTACATATCTTGAGAATGGATACTCAAGATTTATGGAATTTGCCTCCTACTAATCAAGATGATGATGACCCATCTCATTTGGTGGTGATAACTCATGGGTTGCATTCTAATGTTGGCACCGATATGCTATACTTAAAGGAACAGATTGAATCTATGGCTGATGTTACTGGTGAAAATGTGATAGTGAGAGGTTACCATCATAATGTATGCAAGACAGAAAGAGGTATAAAGTATCTTGGAATGAAAGTCGCTGATTATATATTGGATGACGTGATGAAATCAGTACCCAATGTCAAGAAAATATCATTCATCGGTCATTCACTAGGTGGATTAATTCAAACGTTTGCTATAGCATACATTGAAAATAATTCCCCATGGTTTTTCAAGAAAGTTACCCCAATCAATTTCATAACAGTTGCTTCCCCACTTTTGGGAATTTCTCAACTTGAAAGTCCAGGGTACGTTCAAGCTGCATTAAGCTTGGGTGCAATTGGAAGAACGGGTCAAGAATTATCGTTGTTCCCTACAGAAATCAACGGGACGAAGCCGTTACTTGAGTTGCTTCCTGATGCCACTGCTAGAATCTTGAGAAAGTTTACGAGAAGAACGATTTATGCAAACGCAGTCAATGATGGAATTGTACCTCTTAGAACCTCAGCTTTGTTATTCTTAGATTACAAGGGTTTAAAAAAAGTGGCTGAGTTATTAAAATCTGGGCAGTCCTTGGGAGAAATTGTTGTGGAAAAGAAACAAGGAACACCAAAAGAAGAATCAAAGAGGAAATTAGAGCTTGGAGCTAATGCCCCGGAATTTATGAATAAAATGCAATGTGTGCACTGCAGTTCACCAATCGCTGAAGTCACTCCAGAAAACGTTTGTGGTACTTGTGAGAATTCCCTGAACCTTCAAAAGCCAATCGAAAATCCATCTGCTTTAGGCAAAATTATAAGTCCCCCAACTTTCTCCTCGTTTATAGGAGGCCTGGTTTCCCAATTAGGACGAATACCTACTGACGAGGAAACTAAGAACAAATCTTTCTTATCACCTGTGAAGGCGGCATTGTACGCCTGGGTTGCTCCTCAAGGAACAAAAGCAAAAGTCAACGATAACCCATTACCTAAGCCATCATTAATTGAAAGCGCCAAAAGTATTCTATCTCCTGCTGTTCCACCAATTGAATACTTGACTGATCCAACCACTCGGCCATCACCTATTATTCACGATAAAGTGTACACAGCTAAAGATATTGAGCAATATAAAAGCAAGAGTGATCTTGAGGAACTAAGCACATCGACTAACCCTTTCACTACAAATTTCTTTGCTAACAATGGCAACTTGGAAAAATTGGAAGAAGCAATTGCTTTGAAGTGGCACGATCGAATGACTTGGAGGAAAGTGTTGGTGAACCTTAAACCAGATGCTCATAACAATATCATTGTCCGAAGAAGATTCCCTAATGCTTATGGGTGGTTAGTTTTGGATCATTTGGTTAAAGAGCATTTCCAATCCGTGGAAGGCCCTGTGGCGGATACTACCAACGTTGATCAGTTGAGCGTGATTGGATCTGAAGGCGAGGAAGAAGATTACATGGATAGTGTTTTGGAAGTACCAATGCTAGCTCATCCTAGTCTGTCACCAAAAGTTCATTTACAAGAGCTGTACCACGATTTGGAATCAATTTTAGGTAAAGATTCACTCTTGAGAGAGAATAGTGCTTATAATTACACACCAAACTTGAGCAAATCACCACGCAGGAAATCGGAGGATAAGAATAAAGATTGGATAAATAGCAAGAATTACAATGAAGATTCAATTTTTGAAATTGGACCAACTGGGATCTTATCTAGTGTCAACGATAGAATTTCTAAAATAATATAAGCGACATATATATCATTCATTCATCACTATTGTAAGTTTGTAAATGCATTTCGTGAAGGCTTGTTTCTTGATCGGCCAAATAAGCCTCGCAGAATTTGAACAATTGTTCTCTGGCATATGGTAATTTCTGCCAAGCGATATCGTAGATTTTCTTTATGGCAGGCAAATCTAATGGCAAATCGGTAGGATTATCCAGAATCATAAGCATTTTCGGGGTTCCTTTGTAAAATAAGTTATCCCTATTGTAAATTAGCAATTTCAAATAACTTAACCAATAATTTTCCGATTTGGCATAACGGCTCGTTTGATATTTTTGAAAGATTTTCAATTTTTCCGAAAGTGAAACACTATCATATGAAAGAATCAAGTTGAAAAAAATATCAAAATGATGATCGTCATCTTCCATTTTCTCTTTTGAAAGAATGCTATCCAACTTATCTTGTATCAAACTGTCAAGATAAGAATCTGTGTTATTTTGGAATAACAAATTTTCTATATCAAGAAATTGTTTCCACACCTTCACCACTTCAGGAAATTTAGTCAATAATTTCAACAGAGAACTTCTTGAATTGAAAAATTGTTCATTATTATTCTCCAACGCAATTAGTAAAAATTTTGTCTCTAAGGAAGTAACAGGCAAGTAATTAAATGACCTCACTAGTAAATTCTTGGAATCCGCCATTTGATTCAGGTTAACTAAAAACCAAAAATATTTCACCCAGAATCGGCTATATAACGCTGTTGTGATAAGACATCTCTCATATAATAATGTTATTCTAGTAATTAGATTCTTCCTTAGTTTGTGGTCATTCAATGAAACCAATCTTATCTCTAAATAAGTCAAGTAAGCATCCCAAACATCCAATTCCTGTTCGGTCAAGTAAGTAATGTGGAAATATTGTCGCTTTAATCGCGATTCGTATTGATATATTTTGAAAACTTCATATTGGTTTGCAATGTACAAATCTGTATATATTTTCTTCATTTTGGTTTTCACATCCTTTGAGGTAACTTCTTTATCCTTTGATATTCCAATCTTACTAAAATCATTTTCATCGACAAATGCCTTAATATTACTCAAACCAACTTTCTCCTCGATGAATGTGATGAATCGCTCATAGAACATAGAATAATGATGTATTGGTAACTCAATGATTTTTCTTAATAGTAGGAAAACTTCAAATAATTTATTTTTCTCAGAGGCATTGTAACTTTCTTCAAAATTCAAATACAATTCCCAAAATTCAGTAGAATGATAATGACTGCCAATTTTCAGTTCCGCATATTTGAACAATGGTTTCAATTCTTTATACTTGAAATTTGACAATTTTATTCGAAACTTCAAAAATCCAATCCATATCTTCAAAGAATAGGGGAGAGATTTTAAGGCATCCAAATATATTATCTCTGAGGTAGATGAATTGCCCAATTTGAATTCCCACTCTGCGAAATTGATCCAATAATTTTCCAAATTTGGGAATCTTTTCAATAACGAAGAATAGATTGACCTTAGAAGCGCTTTGTCTACTAACGCCGAAGTTTTTGAAATCAGCTGCTCAATTGATTTGATAATTGTCATCCATTTTTGAAGGTCATCAGGGTCGTTGAAAAGAGACACGAGTTCATCATTAGATATCTTTGTGCTTTCTGGTGTGGCGTCAAATATCATCTTGTCGACTGCCTCGAGTGTTTTTGCAGTTTATGTTATGTAGAAAAAAAAAAAAAGTTTTAATGGTGAATATTTGCTAAGCGCACATACAACATAGGCAAAGTCACAAAAGATTAAAGATAAAATTTTTTCATTTTTTTTGTTATATATAAAAGATGTTCTAGTCTCTAAGCTCCTCTGTTCTCTGGTAAATTGGCATGTTCATCATCACTTTCAATCTCAAAATCTTCAACGCTATGCTCAGCTTGCCCAGCATTAGTAGACACACTGAGCGATTCATTGTCGGAATCATATTCGAATCTTGGACTGGTAGAACTAAATCTTGATTCATCATCAGATTCTGGATTTATTATATCAAATTCATAATCTTCAGCTCTTCTTCTATGTGGTCTTCTTTTACTAACCGCTTTAAGGTAAAACAAACATATACAAAACCCAACAACGATCAACAAAAAGAAATATTCTCCATAATGTTTAGTAGTTGAATGGGCAAATTGGCCATCAGTGTTTTCTTCACCAGTCTCTTCGCCAGCTTCCTTATTATCATCACCAGGAGACTCTTCTTCAGTAGGTGGTGACGTTGGCTCATCGGATCCTTCTTCACCTGGTAATGGGAATCTTTTAGCCTTTGAAGCATGAATAGTAGTGCCAAACAATTTCAATTGCCAATCATTAAATGTAACTTGATTATTTTCATTATGATTTACAATCTCAATTTTCCATTCACCTTGAGGGTCTTCACCCCAGTGAGCAACAGACATAAATTGCCATTTAGGAAATCCTTTTTCATCTTTATCCAAAGGTCTTCTAATTGCCAATCTTGATCTTCTTCCAGATGGTGAAATCAAATTTGCACTGACTTCTCCTCTAATAGTTGCTGGGATATCAACTGTAACAGTGACATGTTCAACTTTTTCAAAATTTGAATTTTGTAGCTGCTGACTACTAATCTTAATAGTATCAGTGAAAACCAAATCCTTTTTACTACTACCCGTAATTTCCTTATTAACTTGTTTAAGTTCAGAATAATACCATGATTGAGGTTTAACGTTTTCCCAATTCTTAGCGACTTCCACAATCTTGTAAGCATCAATTTTGCCATACCCATATTTATGTGAGTATCGTTTACCCATAGCAGAATCTTGCCAGTCTGGATCATCACTGTTAACTTCTACACCTGCTTCAATAGTAATATATTGAACATCTCTCCAGGTAAGACTTGGATTAGCTTCAAGCACCAAAGCATATATACCAGCAGCTAAAGGAGCAGCTGCAGAAGTTCCACCATGATGTCTACTGCATTGCTCTTTAATATCAGTAGTATGAATATGTTCTCCAGAACCTGATGAATAAGTAACAGTTAAAACAGCTGCGCAAGCTTCCGCATAATTAGGATGATTTCCTTTCCAATCAAGTGCCCCAACTGTGATGGAATAAATGCTGTTAGTATACCCATCAAAGTTACAACTATCCCCTTTAAATGCACCATTACCACTAGCAAACACATACAATGAACCTTTACCTCCGCGACCATCCAAAACTGTCTTCACAATTGACTTTTGAGCAAGTAAAGGTGGAGCTTGCATAGATTCACCATCATCTGGCGGGCCCCAAGAACATGAATATATATCATTAATATCATTTCGATACATTAAAGCTGCTGATTCATCTTCAGTTGTAATTTTACCGCTTAAAATTCTCAAACCTGAAACTTTTGCATCCATGGCAACCCCAACCCCACAAAAATCATTTTTCCGAGCTGCAATTTCACCAGCACATCTAGTTCCGTGATAATCATCATCTAAAGTTGGCATTGGTAAATTTTGGTTTGCGTTGTAATCCCAAGAAGCTTCTTGATCGAACGCATCCTTCAAATCCTCTGAAGTGAAATCAACACCGTCATCAATGATAGCAACGGTAACATTTTTACCACTTATTCCGAGTTCCCAAACGCCAGTGACATTAACGTCATTCCCCGGGGATACTGGATTTATTATATGCCACTGTCTAGTAAATTCTGGGTCATTAATATGAAATTTTTCTTTGGCATTCATCACCGGCTCAAGTGAAGAATCGTATCTATCTACCGGTATAGGTGCTCTTTTCACCAATTGTTTCGGTTCTAACAAATGTATCGCTTTCACTTGTGAATGTGTTTCTAATCTTCTATGCAACTCACTCATGTCTCTTTTTCGCAACGCTTCCTTGTCATATCTCGGATACAATTCATCATTGATACCATGAATTTTATTTGAAGGATCGTTATTTAATTCTTTTGAAACTGAAAAGACATAATGATTATCCAAACCTCTGAAATCATATTCATATTGAAAATTTGGAAAATCTAGCTTAAATACTGCAAGATCTGATGGCCCCGATAAATGAACTGTGAAATAGTCCCTTTTTTCAAAATCTTTCAGTGGAACTTGATGTTTATGGGTAAAACAGGCTATATCCTTTACTAACCAGAGTAGCAGTATTAACTTTATCAATGATCTCATGTTTAAAGCTACCTAATTTTGATAAAAGAAAAGAAAAAAGAAAAAAATTTTGAGAAGTAGAAAACAACAAGTAATCAAACAAAAAAGAAAGAAATCAAAAAAATATATAAATTGAAATAAAAAAAATGCAACACCGAACTGAATTAAAATAAAATTGTAAATATAAATGAATATATGTTCTTTGGACTTTTGGTTAATTTTTGAAGAAATGTCAAACACTTTCACGGTGTTCTTTTACTAACGAAATCATTAAACATAAAGAGTTACCCGCATCCGGATTTTGCCAGATCGCTGCCTTTTAATATATAAAGTACATCTTGGAAATTACAATTGGCTATCATAGATACGATTTGTAGATTTATATTTATGATTCTTGTTCTGCCGATTCTGTAGCTTCTTCAGTAGCTTCACCTTCACCAGCACCTTCATCAGCTCCTTCGGCGGTTTCTTCAGTTGCCTCTTGCATTTGCTCATCGCCATCATCTTGAGCCTTCTTTTCCAAGTATGGCTCAACATCTTCATCTTCGAATATCTTCAACCCATCTTTACCAACAACAGCAATCGTCGTATTATTAACACTTAATTCGCTGTCTTTCAAAGTTTGTCTTAATGATTCAACCCCCTCCAAAATAAGCTCCTGCTCGCTAAGATCTTTGAAGTTTTCAAAGTTTTTCTCAAGATAAGTTTTGGCTCCCTGTGATCTAGCACCAATAGCGTTAGCATGATATTTCAACACGTTACCTGAAGGTTGGAATTCAAATAATTGAGGTCCATTAACATCGTAACCAATAATAAGTAAACCCACACCATAAGGTCTGGATCCATAACTTTGAGTATTCTGCTGAGCTTTGTCTGCCAACAAGTTAGCAGCTTTTTGTATTGCAATAGGTCTGTTAAAGATAAATTTTGATTCCATTGATTTAGTTCGAAGATAATTTGACAAAACTCTTGCATCTGGAGCTAACCCAGCTAAGGCGATGGCAAAATGATCATCAATCTTGATAACTTTCTTATGATACGAACCCAAATCTTCAGCATTTCGTTTTAAAGCCACCAATACAGCATGAGTCTTTGAAGTTAACCCAACCGCGGCACTTCCTTGTTTAATTGCTTCCAAAGCATATTCCACTTGAAATAGACGACCAGTTGGTGAAAAAGTGACAGAATCACTATCATAATTATTTCTAAACTGCAATTGTTAGTAATCTGATTGTAGTGCTTTTCTTTTTTCTCCTTCAATCCATTGATTACCTACCATCTCAAAACTAAATGACTGTCAATTTTCAGTAAACAGTTCAGAGTTTTTATATTCAGTGGCGGTTTTTATTCTGGCATTCAAGAAGTTAAGACAGTCCGGGTTATATTATCTACAAAACGCTGCATACACATGCATATCATACATTAAATCTTCATTCTTTGAATATATTTTGTAATATTTTCGTTACTAGCGGCAACCATCTTTTGATTCAATTCATTTAGCTGATCAGATTCAAACGATTTCAAAATCAAATCAGGATCTTTGAATAACCCTAAGAATTCTGATCTTATGAAATTCCCTTTTTGCAAACTATCACCAATAACAACCGTCCTAAAAGTGTCAGCGTTGGTTTCCAGTAGTTGGTAGTTATCATAACTGTACTTATCACGATGTACAAGCTCCAAGAATCCATCATTCGCTGTCACGCTCTTGGCTGGGTTATTTTTATAATGTAAATATGAATTTGCAGGTATGAAAGTATCACCCTCATCTTCTACCTCGAAGGAACTGACTTTTTCCATTTGAAGATTGTATAATTTACTTATTTGACATATCGAAATCATCAAACTTTCGATGTTACCTTTGAGAGACAAAGTTATTAAATTGCTGAATTCAAAACTTATCGTAGTTGACGCTGAAGCGCCAGAGATCCCAAATTCTCGAAGAGAATTAATCAAGTCAAATGCCGCGTTTATCTGTTCAAATATAAATTTGTTCAATAGCATGGTGACATTATAATTAGTGCTCATCGATCCTACCCTATTTGTGATTGGAACAAATGTTTTGTTATGGAGGTAATATGATAGATAAACAATTGCCAATGAAATCTTTTGTGAGTTTCCTATTATTATAACTTCCTGTTCAATAAATTGATCAATTTCTGGTAATTTGATCTCCTGTACGCCCATTTCTTTGACGAATTTCAGTACATCATCGTCAAATTTTTCTTTGATTAATAACCTTATAAATCGTATTGCGGTTTGCCCAAGTAATATACTCAATTTGTCATCTGATTTCTTAGAGCAATCTAGCGCTTTAATACCGTTGCCATTATTATTGAACTCAAATATCGAAGCAATGGTCTTGGTTTCCAAACTGTCATTGTGTTCATGTATTGCAGATTGTGGGATAAATGAATCAATTTCGGAGGCACTATCGCTAGGTTCTGGCGTAGATGAAGGAATCGCCCGCGTGTGCGAGATTCTTGAAACCTTCGTAGGCGTTTTACTCTCGATGTTCTTCTTTGGTCTACTTCTTTTCTTTGGTGGCATTTTATTGTTAAGCAGTTTTGAAATGCGTTATTGAAGAACTTTCCTTTAAGTGGGTTAAGCGCACGGGTAACCGCATCCCAATACCATGGAAAAAAAAAAATGAAAATTAGTTAGTGAAAAATTTTTTGCTCATACAGATAGATAGCGTTAATTAAATAGATAAATTTAATCAAGATGGGTAGCAGCAAAAAAAGTAAGAGTTCAAAGGAATCCAAATCCGCAGTCAAGAGATCAAAAGAATCTAAAGAATATAAAGAAGATGTTTCAATGATTTCCAGCGATTCTGCTGACAACTATGAAAAAAGAATGCCTGCATTGTTACCATTTGCTAAGCCATTAGCATCAAAAAAATTAAACAAGAAAGCTCTTAAAACAGTCAAGAAAGCTTCAAAAGCTAAACATGTTAAGAGAGGTGTTAAAGAAGTGGTGAAAGCTCTTAGAAAAGGTGAAAAAGGGTTGGTTATCATTGCTGGTGATATATCTCCAATGGATGTTATCAGTCATTTGCCAGTGTTATGTGAAGACTCTAATGTCCCATATGTTTTCATCCCATCTAAAGAAGATTTAGGTAGTGCTGGTGCCACTAAGAGACCAACTAGTTGTGTGATGGTTGTTCCAGGTGGTGGTAAGAAAGGTAAAAATAACGACTCTAAGGAAGATTATAAAGAAAGTTACGATGAAGTTGTCAAGGAAATTTCTGCCTTATCCTAGTTGCTATGATTTAATGTACAATATTTTAAAATGAATTTTGTAGAATTATAGGAAAATTTCAAATATCAAATGGGATATCATGCAGGTCAAAGCTCCACTAATATATATGGAGTAATATATCTCACCTATTAAAGGTGATATTGTAACTAATGCCATATAAAACATATTCTTGTAAATGCATACATTCATATAAAATTGACTGAGAACTATAATTAATTGGAAATCACCTCATTAAGTGTAGCATCATATATAAGTGGATCTTTGAGGCACCATCGGACGAAACCATTGGAAATTTTCAAAGTTATCGATCATATACGAACTTTACGACGTTGCATTTTCGCTTTATATAGAACAGGAATCTCTGAATACAAAATAGAAAAAATAAAAACTTTTTTTCTTTCATTTATTCCGGCAACGATGGTTTCTCTTAATGATCAAATAATTGGCTCCTTGCAGGAGTGTCAGATCCTTGAAACTTTGCAAAAGTTAACCACACTTCAAATAATTGGAATTGTTGTTGCAACTCCATTTATCTACAATATAATTTGGCAATTATTATACAAATTAAGAAAAGATCGTGTGCCTTTAGTATGGTACTGGGTTCCATGGGTTGGTTCTGCTATTCCATATGGTATGGCTCCTTATGATTTTTTCGCCAATTGTCAAAAGCAATATGGTGATGTCTTCGCATTCATGTTATTAGGTCGTATTATGACCGTATACTTGGGTCCAAAGGGTCACGAATTTGTGTTGAATGCTAAAGGTTCTTATGTTAGTGCTGAGGATGCTTATAAACATTTAACTACTCCGGTGTTTGGTAAAGGTGTTATCTATGATTGTCCTAATAGTAGATTAATGGAACAGAAAAAGTTTGCTAAATCTTGTTTGACTAGAGATGCATTCAGATCTTATGTTCCGAAAATTAAAGAAGAAACTCTTAATTATATTAAGAATGCTGCAAGTTTTTTCTCTGATGGTAGTAAAGATAAAGGTGAAGCTGATGTTATGACTACTCAACCAGAAATTACAATTTTCACTGCTAGTAGATCTTTACTTGGTGATGAAATGAGAAAAAAATTTGATGTTTCATTTGCTCAATTATATTCTGATTTAGATAAAGGTTTCACTCCAATTAATTTTGTTTTCCCATGGTTGCCATTCTTATCAATTTACAAGAAAAGAGATAACGCTCAAAGAAAAATTTCTGCCACCTACATGTCATTAATCAGTCAAAGACGTAGGGATAATGACATTCAAGATCGCGATTTGATTGATGCTTTAATGAAAAATTCTACTTATAAAGACGGGGTCAAAATGACTGATCAAGAAATTGCTAATTTAATGATTGGGGTTTTAATGGGTGGTCAGCATACAAGTGCTGCTACTTCTTCATGGTTCTTATTACATTTAGCTGAAAAGCCTGAATTACAAGAAGAATTATGGCAGGAACAGAAACGTGTCGTGGGTAATCGTGAATTGACTTATGATGATTTAGCCGAAATGAAATTGACTAATAATGTTATTAAAGAAACTTTGAGATTACACATGCCATTACATTCAATTTTCAGAAGAGTTTCAAAAGATTTGGCAGTTCCAAATACTGGATTTGTGGTTCCAACTGGTCATTACGTTTTGGTGTCACCAGGTTTTGCTGCTAAAAGTGATGAATATTTCCCAAATGCTGCTGATTTTAACCCACATCGTTGGGATTCAGTCGTTAACACTGATGAAAATGAAAAAACTGTTGACTATGGGTTTGGTGCAGTCTCTAAAGGTGTTGGTTCACCATATTTACCATTTGGTGGCGGTAGACATAGATGTATTGGTGAACAATTTGCGTATTGTCAATTAGGTACTATTTTAACAATTTTCATTAGAAATATGAAATGGAGATTAGCTGATGGGGAAACCGAAGTACCAAAACCAGATTTCCAAAGTATGGTGACATTACCTGAACAGCCAGCTAAGATTTTCTGGGAAAAGAGAACTATTAGAGAGGAGTAGATATTTCTTAATTTAACATGTCTTATTTATAGCTTGTAGGCTGCGTGCGCTTAGGTATGCGGTAATTGATGGAAATTTTCAATTTGCGGAGGAGACATTCTCTACCATAAGAAGCAACGACAATCGACAATGTTGGTGCCCCCAGCACACTTTGGGCTTGTTGAGGAAGGAATTTACCGGGCATCCTATATTGATCCAATTAATTATCCATTTGTTGAAACGTTGTCGTTGAAATCGATTCTATTACTTGATGTGGAGAAGCCACCTAAACTGTTTTACTATTTCTTGTTAAAGAATGGAATTCAATTATATCAAATCAGCAATCAAAAGATACAATCGAATAATGGGATAGATGAGAGTACAAATGAAAGTCTAATTTACGATAATACTGAAGAAGTTGAAGACAACGATGACGAAATAAGGAAATTTGAAAAGACAATTAATTATATTTACAATGAGGCATCGAATTCACAAAAGGATGATTGGATGGTGATTAAACGACATTTGTTATTTAAAATTTATGAAAAAGTGTTAAATAAATATCATCATAGCATTTTAGTGATTGATTCTACTGATGTCATTATGTCATTGTTAAGAAAATTTGAAAAATGGAATTATTCAAATTTAATTAATGAGTATCGAATGTATGCAAACAAGAATAAGACTTATAAAGTTGAGAATTTCTTAGAATTGGCTAATGTTGAATTGATTCCTTATGTTACACTGGAGGATATTGTTTCTGGTCCCGATGGTGAAGATACTCAAATTAAGAAGAACTCTTTCAGTCGGGGTAGTTATAAGGAAAATATTGCAATTAATTCTTATGAAAGTTCGAGATTTTTAAGTCAACATAGAAGGGCAAGTTCTGTTAACGATGAACTAGAGGCATTCAGACAACAACAGCAACAAGTTCCAAGAGACATTAAAGGGTTACAGCCAACATTATCATTCAAGAGTATTAAAAGTCAAGAATCTTATGATAATTCATATCGAAGTAATTTACATTCAGTGGTTGACAAGATTGATGAAGGTTCATCTTCTCCACAGATTCCAAATAATCTTTTACGATTAGTTGAAATGCGAAAGAAGAATCAACAAACCAATGAAAATGAGAATAACATTGACAGAACTCCAAGAATAACGGAAGATGCTAAAGTATCCCAGCTTAGTGCGGAGTTGGCTCATTTAAATTTCGAACAAGAAGATGCCGAGGGGGTGGAGGGGCAGGATGACGAGAAATATTATTCAGTTTTTTATAAACCAATACTGTCTGATGAATATGGAAAGAACATTAACACCCATATAAAGATCAAACTTCCACCTGAGGATTGTCTTCCTGATTGGTTTAAATATCAGAGGAAGCTTTGGATTGACGAATATAAAGAGTTGAACAATATATGCAACTAGATGCACGCTCCCTCATTTCCAGTAAAAAATGCTCAACCGCCGGAAACGAATTTTTTTTCTTTCGTTTCCTTTATTTTTTCCTACCCTAAATAAATACATTCACTTTAACTTTTAGATCAGATGAATCACTAGATGATAACAATATAATACGTAATTCTATGAAAATTAATTTGAAATTATTGATTTAGATGATCTTAGTTGAAGGTGAAAAATACGCTTGCATTCAGTGCATTCGAGGTCATCGATCATCGACATGTCAACATACTAAGCGCCCATTAGTTCAAGTTCGTTCTAGGGGAAGACCATCAAGTTTGGCAAATCATAGAATAGCAGTGTTTGCTGAAAACAAGGAAGATGAGCAGGCTTCAAAACATAAGGTGATATCAGGGAAAGTTGACAAAGTTACCACTGGTGGTTGTGGTTCAAATTGTAACTGTTGCCCTACGAAATCTTTGGCCGCTGGTGGGAAAGTTATAGTAGTAAGGGCATCACAGAGGAAATTAGTTGATTTGTCAAGTGGTTCATTGAAGATCGTTGGGGCTTGTAAAAAGAATACAAATGAACCAGTGATTCTGTCGTACAGGTTGAATCCGCTTAGCAATTTCAAACCAATGAAGAGACAACATCACCCAGAGCCAGCAGCTGATACTGCACCCAGTTGTTGCAAGCCAAAGGAGGATACAGGTAGCGTCTCTAGTTGTTGTAATGAGAAGAAAGAGGAGATGTTAGCTGACGCGCTTAGGAAAAATTGTGGAGTAATAAAATTGGAGAATTATAACAACAATAATATCAATAACGATACAAGTCAAACAAATTCCACAGCCAGTCCCGAAAGCCATCAAGAGAGCCTTATTGAATTTAATATTCCATTGACTACAATACCCACCGAAATGGCCTCTCACGATATTTGTAATTGTGGGGACGATTGTGCTTGTGAGAGTTGTCAGTTTCACGCGATTGCAAATTGTTTGGCAACCAAATTGGAAGAATCAGCCTTTGTCTTACCTACTAATGAGCAGCTGCAGCTCAACTTGACCACTGCAAATAAACCAGCTCCTATTAATACCTCTGCTGATGTCCCTGCTGAAAGGTCCATCGAGGCCAATTTATTTGATCCTGAATCGTGGTTAGATTTGGGCAAATACGACTATTTTTTTGCTAATTCTTGTACTATTCCTGGTTCTTGTGGATGTGATGATGATTGTACTTGTGTGGGATGTGAGGTTCATGGTAATAATCTAAATAAATAAAAAGGCTTTAGTCCTATGTTCGGTTAAATGCATTGCTGTAGCTGCATACCTAAAAGAATAACAGGCTTTCTTATTGGTGGGGCCATTTCCATTTTATAAGAACAACAAATCGCCTCTATTTCCTGCCTTTCTTGTTTACAAACTTGTATAGATATATATTTTCTGTTGGATCTGGCTCCTTTGGCTGGTTGCTGCGGGATCTGCTGATTTATATGAAAAATATTTTTTGTTTTTTTTCTTCGTGTTCGGAAAAAGAAAAAAATTCACTAAAAAAAAAAAAATCGTTATTCTTTCTTTACTGAACAACAAACCAATATGTCTCGTTCGTTACCATTATTCACTAAACAAGATTTAGCCAAACACAATAAAGACTCAGATTGTTGGATCTCACTTTACGACAGAAAGATATATAATGTCACTGATTTCCTTGATGAACATCCAGGAGGAGCAGATTTAATTGTTGACTATGCTGGTAAAGACGCTACCGCAATTATGGCGGATGTAATATCTCATAATCATTCAGAATCGGCTTATGAAATTTTGGATGAAACTTATCTTGTTGGATATTTAGCTACTGATGAAGAATCTGATGAATTATTGAAAAATCCAAAACATCATGTTGAGGTGAAATTATCTGATGATAATTATGATCCAACTACTCTTGACCATTTACCAACTTATGATAAATTATCGATTCAAACTGATTATAGTTCTGATTACAAAAATCATAGATTTCTTGATTTGAATAAGCCATTATTAATGCAAGTTTTGTTTGGGAACTTCACTAAAGAATTTTATTTGGATCAAGTTCATAGACCTCGTCATTACGGTAAAGGCTCAGCACCATTATTTGGTAATTTCCTTGAACCTTTATCAATAACTGCTTGGTGGGTTGTTCCAACTGTTTGGTTACCGGTTAACTTTTACTTATTTTGGAAAGGTTTCACTCACTTACCAATTTATCATTCAATACCAATGTGGGCTATTGGATTATTTGTTTGGACTTTGATTGAATATTGTATGCATCGATTCTTATTCCATCTTGATCATTATTTACCAAGTAATCATGTTGCTTACACATTGCATTTTTTAATGCATGGAGTTCATCATTATTTACCAATGGATAAATATCGACTTGTTATGCCACCTGCTTTATTTATTATTTTAGCTACTCCTTTTTATAAATTGGTGTTTTCAGTTTTCCCATATTACATTGCTTGTCTGGCTTTTGCTGGTGGGTTTTTAGGTTATATCATTTATGATATTACTCATTATGTTTTGCATCATGCAAAATTACCACAATATTTACAAGAATTGAAAAAATATCATTTGGAACATCATTATAAAAATTATGAGTTAGGGTTTGGTGTTACTTCGAAATTTTGGGATGTGGTTTTTGGTACTGAATTTGTTGATACAAGTGGGGTTGAAAAGAGGCAATAAATGATGGCTTGGCTATTAACTAAGTGCTTTTCTTTGTGACTGCTGACTTCTTATACATTTTTTTTTAATTCTTCCTGCCTTTGACATTGCTAATAATATCTTTAATAAATATATATATTTCTGGTTGGTGTAGATTTCATCCAATAGGGTTGACGCAGCCCCCATGTTACGAGCCCTCGACATATTACTTGCCATTCTATTTTTTTCTGCTTTAACACACATTTTCTTATCCGCAACACTCTTTAGATAATAACAACCACCCAAAAATGAAGTTTATCAATTGTTTAATTAGTGGTCTTTGTATCTCATTAACTTCTGGTTCTTCAGTTGTATATAGTTATCTAGGGAAGGCCAGTGTGGGGCCATCAGTTTTGAATTCATTTAATCAATTGAAGTTTATCATGTACGATAAATTGGGGGTTGATGAATATGTAAAATTAAACCAGAAAGATTTTGCTGAATTAGCCAAGGCGGAAATAGATCAAGAATATGCTGCTGATAACAGAAACAATAATGGTCATTTAGTGGTGGTATTGAATCACGAAGGGGAAGAACTGAAAAGACATACTGGACAATTATTCAAAGAAGCATCATTTGAGCCAGTGTTTGAGGTTTCAGATAGTCAGAGTAATGATATTGAAGAAGATGAATTATTACAATTGTTGATGACTAAAGACTCAAGCTTGAAAGTTAAAGTTGCAGAAAATGACGTCAAGATTGTATCTAATGTTGGTAATTCTCAATATTCATTGGTTAATCTAATTGCATTTGCTAATAAGGGTAAACTTTCATCAAATGAGAAATCATTGGTTAGATTGGAGTACCTTGCTAACAGAATTTTCCCGATGAAATCTTATAATGAAAATGAAGAATCGGATAAGACTTTTGGGATTTTAAATATTGAAATTAATGAGGATGAAAAAATTGCAAAATTAGTTCAGAAAAATTTAATTAAAGTGATAGAGCAAGCTTATAATTATGGAATTGAATCAACGGTGATTGTTAATTGCACTCCAAAGAAAAGATTGTCATTTAGTAAAAGAAATGATGTCTCAAAAAAATTGAGTAGTCAATCGTCATTTTCATCAGAAGAAGAATGTATCTTTTCAACTAATAACTGTAACACTCATGGGTTATGTTCAAAGAATTCAATCAATGGGAAATGGTCATGTATTTGTGCTGCTTCATTCAATAAAACTAGTAAATCTACTACACATTGGTCAGGATCATCATGTAGTAAGATTGATGTATCTACTGAATTTAATTTAATATTTTGGAGTAGTTTAGCATTGATTGTTACATTAGTTGGAGGAATTGGGTTATTGTATGGAGTTGACAGTGAACCGTTACCAGGGATTTTGAATGCTGCCACATCTGATAGTTTTAAGAATTAGGACAGGCCATGGCCATTAATTGGCATTTTATAATTAAAATAAATATCAATGAATAAACTATGTAATAAAATAACAGTTTAACTCCACCAACTTACCAACTTGCCGTTTAACCTACCCTGGCCAGGTAGATTAGATTAAAATGGAAATGTGAATAATGGGAAGATAAGTGAGACTAACCTGTCGTGCATGAGCGCTGAAAGATCTACCGCACTAATGGGTAGAAAAAAGCCATCCCAGTACACCGGTGAATGCACCGATGGGGGCAGTATACGAACCAACAAACTTGTCGATGGCCATGGCCGATTTGACCCCTATAAAAGGAGCCAGTAATCCTCCTCGATCAAACTTTTTAAATTTCCCTCTTATCCCAAAAAGATCAATTTTATATATATATATACTCCTCTAAACAAAGATGAATAACCAAAACTTTGAAAAAATGGCTGAAAACTTTGCCATTGACCAAGTTGAAAACCAAATCAACTCTAGATACGGCACTCACTTAGATTTCAACGGTGATAACCAAGGTAACAACTCTAACTCCAACCAAGGTAACAACGACAACCAAGGTTACAATGACAACCAAGGTTACAATCAAGGTAACAACAACCAAAACAGCCAAGGTGGTAACGGTGGTTTTAACATTGGTTCAGTTGCTTCTTCATTTTTGGGTGGATCAGGCAACAATAATGCGCAAACTCAAATGGCCGAAGAAATGATTGGTAATGTTGCGTCAAATTTCTTGAATAACAACAACAACAACAGAAATTAATTTGATTTCTAGCATAATTTATATATACCTATATATATATATGATCTTCTTATGTATCCTCTGTTTTGTTATATATTATTTGCTTGTATTTTCCTTGTAGGCTAGTGCAAGTCAATTAGTGTCGATGGTGATGATTGCGTAGCACTTGTTGGCAGGGGTGGTGGGCAACCCAAGTAGAATTTCTTGAAGAGGGTGTCTTATTTGATGTGTGCCATCGATGAAAAAAACCAGCAAAACGTCGAACGTTTTACCAACGCCCAATAGAAAATCAAAACCAAATTTTCCTATAGCCTTGCTACTATCATTCCATTATTTTCTAGTCTCTTTTATAGATTACTCTCGATTTCTGACTGGCTTGGGTTATATCTATCTTGTCAAGCGCCAAGAAAATAAGGTCCAGAAAAAAATTCGTCTGAACAAAAAAAAAAAAAAAAAACCAACGAGAAAAACTATAAAAATCATTAGATTTCCAGATCTGTTAAAACTTAATAAAACACTGAAAAATAGAAGAATAGATAAGATATGATACGACTAATCCAAATATGGCTATTATTGCTCTCGATAATAAATATAGCCTATTCCATCGGAATAACCATCCCTCCAGTGAGACTGAAAGATTTCAATAAAGGCGAAGGCAAACTTTGTCTAAGATATGACACTCAAAAGGACAATTTAGTTGTATTAAGATTAAACGCAGGAGATAGGATCGATGGTCAATCATTGAATTTACAAATATTAGATTCTGATGATAATTTATATCGATCCAAGGATAATCTTGAGAAAAAAGTTAGGATAGCGTTCACTACAACTTCAGAAATTTTTAACGTTTGTTTTGAAAATTACATGATTGATTCATCATGGAATAGAAATGGCCAAGATCGTGAAGTTATACTAGACGTAGAAATTGGTCAAAAAGCCAGAGATAAAAATCTGTATCAAAAATATGAAAAATATAGTCCAATTTTAGAAGAATTAGATGGAATTCAAGATATTTGTCAGCTACTAGAAACCGAATTAAATAGTTTAGTGGAAAGAGAAAGAAATTTAAGGAACACTAATGAATCAACACAATCACTGTACGTTAAATATCAGCTTTCAGTGTTGATTATATTGGTGGTTATTGGCGTTGCTCAACTATTTTATTTCCAAAGTTATTTCAAGTTCAAGAAGTTGCTATAGTCCATTCCCCTCCCATTTGATTTGTTGTTTGTGTATCTTAGCCCTTTTAATGATTAATAAATAACAACAGTTTTTGCATGTCCTAATATTGATTTGTAGATTGATGTTGAGAGATAAGCCATCGCTGTTTACAGCGATCGGTGGAAGATGTACTTATGCAAGAAATTTTTCACATCGGAAAAAAAAAAAATGAAAAATGAAACAACCAACCACTCGACCAAATAGATGAGTTTCTCAGTCACTGAAAGAGATTATTTATACAAATCGTTATCCTCGAGACCATCAATTAGACCAGATGGTAGAAAAAACGATCAATTCAGAGGGATTGAAGCCTCAGTGAACTTCTTACCAAATTCAAACGGTTCAAGTAGAATGCGGTTATCAGATGGTAGTGAAGCGATAATCAGTATCAAACTGAAAGTAATCAAATTCACCCAGCTTAAGGATTTAGTCGAGGTCGATTTAAGTATAGATAACCTAAGAGACGATTTGAACTTTGTATTGAATTGGACAAGCATCTTGAAAAGTTTATTATTGAAAAATTTTGCCCAAACTGATATTGTAGAAAATAAATTGAAATTGACAAGTAAATATTATTTCAAATTATTCATTGATATAATGTATTTAGGTGGTGGATCAAATAATTCTAGAAATAACGGTGGCGAATCAGGGTTATTACAAAACCCTTTGAGTTTAATATCATTTGGAATTTACATGGCGTTGAAATCTACAAGATTACCATTACTTTTATCTAGTACAAACGATAAGGAGATTGAAGAGTTACCAACTTTCAATGATGATTGGTCATCTACAGTATTACTCTTTAACGAAGATAGCACCAGTGAACCTCCATTATTGTTTATCTTATTTATTGTTAATAACAACATATTTATAGATCCAACCATTGAAGAACAAGAAGTCAGTGAAAATGGTGTCTTGGTTGGCTGGTGTTCAGATAAAGTTGTAGCTCCAGTTGAGCTAATAAATTTAAATCAAACTGGTACCATCGATTACTTGAAAGGTATCAAACAAAATAACATTATTGATGCTATAACATTGGTTACTAAAGTTGCACCAATAGTAGCCAAGAATTTGAACGCGGTGATTAAAGATGGTAATAGTAGTGAATTTTTAGATTCAATTTTTTAATTGCTTTTGTTGTTCAACCAAAGCATTTGCATCATTTAATTTTTCAGCGTCTTGCTTCACTTTGTTAATCCATCGATTAACTAATTTCTCATGTTCTTCTTCTAATTTCTTCATTTTATCATTCAATAAATTATTTTCAAGTTGAAGCGCCAATAAGTCATCATTAATTAAATTCAATGCTATATTTTTTGCAGAGTTTTCTTCACTCTTCAAGGATATTTGATCATTTAATCGTTTTGATCTTTCTTCGGATTTTGAGAGTTTCTTATTCAATTGTTTAATTGTTGCCTCTTGAGTGGCCATTATGGAATTATTATTTTCATTGATTGAAGTTAATTGCCGATTTTCATCCTTACCTTCTTGCAATTGATTCAATGCTTTCTGTAATTCACTTTTTTGTTAGTCAAATACCAATTATTTGAATTCTTTTACTTACATTTGTAGATCACTTTTGAGTAGAGTAGCCACTTTATCTTCAGTCTCAAATAATCTCCTCACAATTTTATCATCTAATTGTTAGTCATGCCTCAAACAATTCAGCTCCTACTTACATGTATCAAAAGAATCATCAATTTGAAACTTCTTATCTCGTTCTTCTAGCTTCACTAATATATCCTGTTTCCAATTTGCCATCCTCGGTGTTGTACTTAGTGAATGGTTAGATTTTCATATGCCGGTATTTATTGGTTGGGCAGCACCGTCCGATGACATATAGACATCCCCAACCAAAACCTGCAATGGCACAATAATCTACATATATTGATCGCAATTATAAATGAGCAATATTAGCTACAAAGAGGACAACAGTAAATCCAATTATGAAGCTAGTATACCGATCAGTGACCAGGACGACAGTCAAAGTAATTCCTTGCTACTTGGAGATGCCAGCGAAGGGGATAGTTTGTATTGGAGCAAGTGGAAACTGAAGATTGGTAATGATCAAGGGAAAGCATCAATTAGTGCTAGCGTTTCAGAAAGGGATATTCTTGGTCTAAGTAAACGAATTGCCGAACAACTGCCAATTACTCTTCCCAAAAATAAGAGTACAGTATCATTGTATGATAACAAGGAAGCTGCTTCATACACATGGTGGAGTTGGAAAAGTAATTCAAACGATAATTTGAAACCGCCCAATGTAGGTCTTAAGATTCATCAGCGACATCCTTCTTCAATAACCAGTAAGACTAGCACTAAGCAGGTAGTTGTTGAAGATGATCACGATAAGAATAATCTCAACAATAATAATAATAACAATGACGAAGATAAAAGTGTCGCGCTGCATATAACTCCTGAGTTGACTCCATTAAATGATCCACTAACTCCTCAAAAATCGCAAATTAGTCAATTTCAACCAACTCCAAACAGTATCAAATCTCAGAAAGATGTTGGAGCTCAAGATAATGGGCGATGGTTAAATTTCTTGGCGAATCCATCTACTGAACAAGTGGCAGTGGGATTAGAGAATGTTATAGTCCAGCAAAAACAGATGGTAGAAGAGAATGTTTTAACCCAGCAAGTAGAAGAGCATGTTTTAGCCTTGATTAATGAACCAGTTTCACAACAGACTACTCTAAGTTGGTGGAATGCAAATTGGATATGGAATTCATTTGCCGGTGACAAGTCTGCTGAAATAATAACCAGTCCTACTGATGATCGACAAGAGACTAGAGAATATAAAATGGCTAAGAAAATCATTGCTGGTTTTGGTGATCAAAAGCCATCCTGTTGGGCGTTTTTGACTCATGATGTTGATGGATATGTTGGAGAGTTATCGATTTTAAATACTGAATTTGAAGATGATCCAATTGCTATATTTAAAGGTGTACCAAAATCTAAAATGGAATTAGTAGATGGGAAGAGGAAGAGAAGTGATAACATTAGCGAAGTTAACGGTAATAACGGGGAAATTAAGAGGAAATTAAATGACGGAACTTCAATTAAACCTCGATTTGATCATTGCTATAATCAAATGACTCGATTGACTAAATTGAGATTGGTTACAAGAAAGTTTTTCCCTCAATATATTGGAGATTTTGTTCCTATTGAAAGGCATGTATATTATGTACCAAACAAGCCAAAACATAAAAACAAAGATGAGCATCATGAGAAATTATTGGTTATTGACATTCAAAATTTCTTACCGGATGAATTTACAAACAAAAATAGCAATACCAGTGCGGAAAATTTGAAGACGTCTACCACTATAATGCCGATAGTTCAAAGTTGGGCTGATTCTCATGGATTCGATGCTAGATTATTTGAAATTGAATTAATTTCCTTGAAGGGTAAAAATTTGATTAGCAAGCAAGTGGAGAATTTCTTTCAATTAATTATTAAGAATTGGATTATAAAGTTTTCTAACATTGATTATTTGTTGTTGGTTGGGAATTTCAATTGTGGACCAATTGCTGTACATTTATTGAGCAAATTATATGAAAGATATTGTAATATTTTCAGTGGTATTCAAAAAATTGGGATTGTGAGTATAAATGGAGTTTGGCTTGGACCGTTGGTTCCTTATGGAGAGGTAAGAAGTCCTGATAAAAAGAATGGTAAATCTGATAAGCAAGAAGTAGTGAATGCAAGGACAATTGCAGATACGACTGCCCCTACTATTGCCAAATTTGATGGACGAATTATGAATGAAATCAATCAATATAGTGATCCAAATTCAGAACCAAGCCGCAAGTTGTGCCAAGATTTCAAATTTTTACTATCAATAAGCAATGTTAAAATTTCACTTGTTGGTGATATTGGTGACAAATTTATTCCATTGTATTCTTCATTATTTTATCAATGGAGTCATCCAAATATTAATCGAATGGTTTATGACAATAAAGATATGTGCAAATTTTTGGTTAAATTGATTGAAATTTGTTTATTGGTCAGAAATCTTGGGTTTGACGATTATAATTTGTTAGCGTTTTTAAGTGAATACTTTATCCAATGTGGGAATTCCCTGTCAGGTATGTATAAGGAAGATGAAGTGTACATGGAGGCATTGAAATTTTGCTTTGAAACTTCGAAGTTGTATGTGAATAATGACGTTGATAAAATTGAGTTGAATCAACCGACAGAAGATGATGATATTCAACAAATTCGCGAGGGGCAACTTTTGAGACAAAATAGTCGTGATGGTGGTAACTCTGAGGCATCGAAGGACGTTAATTTGCGCTCGGTGTTTAAGACGCGTCGTTACTATATCAATAATCAGCAAGACATTGTTAGGTTTAGTAAGATCAATTATCGAGAAATGATTGCGAATTTCAATGATTTCCAATACCCATGGATTTTAAATAAATTAATTAAAGAAATGGAAATTATTAAAAGTATTGACCTGTCGAAGGCGTTGAAAGACTTGCGTTCTTTGATCGGGGAATGGACTACAAAAGATCAATTGTCACAAAAGCTAAAAAGTTCATTTGATGTCATTTCAGTGGAAGATTATTTATAGACTACTGAAAACAGTAATAATAATTATTATCTGATATATTATTTAGATTTAGTTAAATGTAGACAAAGAAGATCGTTTGATTTGGTTTGATTTTGATTTCCTCGTAACCTGCCGTTTCAACGCATGCAGAGACAGTGCACCTTTCCCTCCACAAGTTGTGCTTACCCTGCCTTCGAAGATTAGCAAAGTTTTCTTTTTTTTTTTCTTTACGTGTGCGGGTTTTGGTGTGTGTTTCTCTCTACCACTTTTTTAAGACCAACCAACACTCAAAACAATCCAATATTTTTATATCATTATAATCCTAGCCCACAGGCTTTGGTGGCCTTTTTGTACAGAAAGAAGCAAGATACGATATTTCATTCACTTTAACTTCCATTCATTCCAATTAATTATTTTAGATTTAAAAAAAATATTATTATGTCCGTCAGAAATGAGCCTCAGTTTTCATTTGAATCCGGCGATCAACCTAAACAACTACATGATTTGCTAGGTCAATTGAACGTTTCATCAGACGAAAGTAATAATAATAGTAGCCGCCAATATGAAAGATCATCAATGAGAGATATTAACACCCTTACTATTCCAATGATTCTGGAATTATCATTTGATGATAATCAAAATGACAATGTAAAGCTAGCATTGATTAAATCATTGTTGATTAAGATCGTCAGTTTAACTCAAACACCAACCACCAGCAAAAGTTCTCAAGATTATAAAAATTTCAAGAAAGATTTGGATGACAATATTAATTTGAAATTGAATAAGTTATTCAAGATTGTCAGCAACAACAATAATGATGTGAAATCAAATACGAATAATGGCACCACTCAACCTGCAAGTGGTGATTTCCCTACATTGGATCCTGCGGTTAAAAAGAACGATACCAATTTATTAACTATGACACCGCCGGATTTAAATAATATCAAAAAAGAAGTTGTAACTCAACAAGATCTTTTCGATCAACGACCACCGCCTGAATTATCAGATCTTCACGATGGGAGTTCTAACGCTTCATCCGAATATCTCGTTAACGACGACAATAATAAACACGAGAGTGAATCAAATTATAGTTCAAATTATGCCAGCAGAGAAAACTCAAATGAAGATATAACGCTAAACGGTAATCATATATTAGATAAAGAGCAAACATCAGTTCAAGCAATTTCAAGAAATTCATCGGTTTACTCACCGAAATCAGGAGTGGGAGAAGTATTAGGTGAAGCGCTAACAACAACAATATTGACTAATTCCCCATCTGCAACTTATAGTAACAATAGAATACAGCTACCTTCACCAAGAGTTGAGAATCACAATAGCAATAATAGTAGCGGCAGTAACGCAGTTTCTCACGCTAAAGCCGCTTCATCAATCACTAGTAGTGGGTTAAATAATACACTATCACCGGTGTCATTGGTTAATGATTATGATTTTGATAATACAACAATTGATAGTTCTGAAGTTCTTAACCCATTTTCTGAAAAGATTCCTCTGGAAAATCATATAATGTTTGATCCAAGAAAGAACAAATCGTCGGGTTCTTTACTTCATAACAATGATTCATTTGATAGTTATGATAGAGAAGAGAAAGAATCATCAACAATTATAACGACGCCAAAGATTCCAATAAGAAGGATACCAACCAACGATGATGTGGTTCCGCCTCCAAGAAATCCAAAAGCTAAGATTGCTACCAAGAATGCGAATCAGCCTCCATCAAATAACCTGAATTATGGTAATGCTACTAATCAAATAGCGGCCGCCGCTGGTGGTGATATGATGAAACCTAGAGTACAACCATTTGGCTCATCGGCTAGTAGTCCAATAATTGGGAAAAATACCCCTATTGTTAGTCGATCGCCGAGTGGATTTTCAGATTCTGAAAGAACTCCAAGAATGTACGGCACTGGGATATTTGGGCTTGAATCACCAGTTATTGTTCGTCGTGATCGTGAAAATAGTATTGGTAGTAACACTCCAAATTCACCAAGTGACCAAGGCGAACCAAAAGTACCAATTTACAAAAAATCTAATCCTAATTTGACTAATGGTACTATCCCTATTGTTAGTGGTAACGGCGGTAATAGTAACAGAATCCAGATTGCAAATTATAATACTAGAGACAGATATTACAAATCTATGAAGAAGCCGCAGCAATATCCAGGTGAACAACAGCAGGTTGCCTTAGGGGAAAAGAAGCATGTCAAATCACCAACATTGTCTTCATTATCTACTGCTACATTCAATAATCCAATTGATTCGAGAGGTTTGAGTCATTCACAACCAACTACGCCGCAGTCACCCAAATTTAGTGATATTTCAATGGATGGTGATCATGAAAATAATGTCAGATCATTATTTATCCAACCTAAAGATTTCCATACTATTTCATTAAGAATCGTCACGGCTCTTTCTATTAATAAGACAAATCAATCATCTTATGATCCTACGGTGGTTATTGCAGCGATAGATAAAGTTAGTCAAAAAGAAATGTGGAGATTTAAAAAATCTTATTCACAATTAGTTGCGTTCGATAATGAGTT
The DNA here is from genome assembly GCA_030450195.1 of Saccharomycopsis sp. KB-2023a. Classification (NCBI taxonomy): domain Eukaryota; kingdom Fungi; phylum Ascomycota; class Saccharomycetes; order Ascoideales; family Saccharomycopsidaceae; genus Saccharomycopsis; species Saccharomycopsis sp. KB-2023a. The sequence continues at coordinate 41,064 of JASJSC010000049.1, read as the reverse complement.
AAGATCAATGTTTGAATCATTTTTATTATCAGCATTACCTGATAGATCAACTTTTTTAAGCAATTTGCCGGCAAAAATTGACATCAGAAGAAATGGGATCATTGATTATTTTGCGACTCTTTTCAGTTTCCCCAATTTACCTAAACGAGCAGTTCTTTTCGTTTGTAAATTTGTCTCTTTAAACACGGTTATCCCAATGAATGATATTGAATACAACTTTAGTAATGAAATTAATGAAAAAAATGGAAAGAAACAAGGTTACTTGGTTAGAAGAAATAAAGGGTTGGGTGCTAGTTGGAGAGTGAGATATTGTAAATGTGAGGGGCCATACTTGATGGTTTATGATTCTGTCGATGGTACTCTATTGGAAACTATTCGTCTTACTGGTGCACAAATTGGTCGTCAACAATCAGATGCACAATCCGAGGAGTCTTCAAGTAATGCGAAAGGTTACAGACATGCTTTGTTATTAAAAGAAATGAAAAAGAATTCAATTGGATCAGGTTCAAACAAACATATCTTTTGTGCTGAAAGTGATGAAGAAAGAGACTCATGGATTGAAGTTTTAATTGAATATGTCCCTGAACCAACTAATGAAGCAGAAGAGCCAGAAGTAACTGCACTAGGTTATGGAGGCATCTCGAATTCGTACTCTGCATCAACGATAGTTTCTACGCCAAAACATGGTGGTCATGCAAGAACCAGGTCTGCAGAATTGGCAACATCAATGTCAGCTCAAAATGTCCTGCAAACTGAAAATTTTTCCCCATCAATTCATTCACCAAAGCAACATTATCAAGAACAACAGTTTATGTCTGCAGAATTTGATAACGATGGTGGTCATCCGAATGTTCACAAGAAATCACGGAAAAGATTCTTTGGAGGGATTAGAAATAAATTGGGTTCAAACAATACTGTGGGAAGTAATTCGCCAATTGATTATGAAATTGGCAATTCTAGTAGTTTAAGTAATGAAACTACAGGTAGTGATTTCCCAATGAATCCAGTAACTGATTTATCATCCTCGACAGCAACAGCACCAGCAATTGACAATTTGAATCTTGCGCCAACCAAATCTGAGACATTGTTGGGTTCAACGGAAATTACAGAAAGTGTGTTTGGTAACAGTGTTGAAGAAGCAATCAAATTGGCTAGTCTTGAATTTAATGGTCATGAAGTGCCAGCAATTATTTTCCGATGTTTGGATTATTTAAGTCAAACTGGTGCTGGTTATCAAGAAGGGATTTTTAGAGTCAGTGGATCATCAACTATGGTTAAACAATTGAAAGAAAGTTTTGATGAAAAATATGATATTGATTTAGTTGCGATGGAAGTACGTCCTGAGGTTCATTGTGTCACTGGACTATTAAAATCGTACTTGAGACAATTACCAGAGAATATTTTAACTGATGAAATTAACAATCGAATGGGTGATGTCGTTAATTTATTTACCAAAAACACTAGTAATCAATCGTCTCCACAAATGACTAAACATGACATTGACAAAAACAACAATAATGCCTATTTGACATACATGTATCAATTGAGAAGTCTAATCAATCAATTACCACCTGGAAACAATAACGTATTATATGCTTTGTTCAAGTTTTTGAAAATGGAAGTGTTACCAAGAACTGAGTATAACAAGATGAATTTAAGAAACTTGGTGATTGTTTTCACTGCTACTTTGAGGGTTAAAGCTGCTGCATTAGTTGAATTTTTGATCAACTTTGATTTCTTGTGGGAGAATGGAGAAATTGTCAATGAGAGTGATAGACCATTTGTTGATGTGAGTACAATTTTCCAAATGTAATGTTCGAGTTCAGCAGACAAAAAAAGAAAAAATGAATTTCTCCTTTTTTCTTGATTTTTTTTTTCTATTTATTCATTCTTTTACTGTATTACGTATTTTTACTTTTATTTTTTCTACGGCATTTGTTAATTTTATTTTATTCATCTCTTTATTTTTTGGCATATATAGATTTTTTGGTTCACTAGAATATCTGTCTGTCTACGATTACGCTAAAGGTTCTAATAATTTGTTTTTTTATTATTAATATACATATACTTTTCATTGAAAAGAGTGAGGGAAAAAATAAACAAAAAAAAAAAGGAGAATAATCCAAAAACAACAATTGCGCCCTGTTCAAGACCAGTCGCACTCACCCGTGGCTTTTGAAAAACCGTAATCCTTCCCATTCAAACTTGCAATTCCATCCTTCAAATTACATTTCCATCTATTCTTAACTCTTTGCACCTTATCATACAAGCAAAAGATGTAATTATCATTCAAACGATCAATCTCATCACCACTTCTATCATCATCAGAATCATCCAAATCAGAATTAATTTGATCACTTAAATTACCGATTTCTTCCTCACCATCATCATCAAGATGATTTAAATCATCATCATCTTCTTCTTCATCGTTAACATGATCGCCAGGTCCATCAGTCTGATTAATTTTGTTTTGTCTTTTGAGACGCTTCATATATTTGTCAGCAACCTCCTTTGGCAATTCAATTTCAAATTTGAAGTCTTGAGCCCCATCTGCTTGATTAATTCTCTGAGTCCCTGGTAAAACTAACCCTGAACCACTATCTTGGTCAGAAGTTCGAGGTAGCTGCAATCCTCCAAGATCTTGAGATGTCGTCTGAGGATACGACAACGCACTATTCAAAGACTGTTCCAAATGTTCTTCTTTCACTGGATGTAAATTGCTTGAATCAATTGCATTACCTGCTCCAATGCCATTATCTTCATTCTCATTAATCCAGGTGAAATTTGCCACATTGGTCGCTCCTAACTTTTCCATCCAAAGTGATCGCAAGTCTTGAAGTGTGGTTTCATCAATGCCACTATCATCAAAATCTTGTCTTGATTCAGTAATAACATCTTCTATGACTGCTTTATAGAGACCTGCTATTTCGAAATTGGACATATTTCACTATAAAAACTTCTAATATTGTAAATATGTCAAACTCCGAAAGAGACAAATGAAGTTTTCCCTTCTGGTTTTAATTGTTTGAATTTGATTTTTATTTTTAACGCAAATTCTTAATAGGTAGGGTAAGTTTCCGTCAAGCCAGGGGGGCCTGAAAAGGAAAAATAGGAAAAAAAAAACAAACGCGTCCGACCCTTTTTTTTTTTTTCAAATATTTTACTTTCAGTATCTCTTAAGGAAATAAATCAATTTAGTAATATTCATTTAAAATATTGTTGTATTTTGTCTAACAATGATAAATGGAAATTCCAGTAATTCACATATGAATGATAGCGACGAGGATAATGATCCTGATTTTTCTCTTTTGGAGAGAATTCCTCATGGGATCCACCAAAAGAAATCAAATCGTAGAAAAACAACACATTTCAACAAAGAAAACAATGATGATCTTATTGGTTCAGTGGTTCCATCAACTGAAGTGAAATCTAAAGATGATCTGAAAGTTCCTTCAAGAAAATCTTTAATGAAATCTGCAGCTAATCTTGATGGGAGATTTAAGGGCGCCAAACCAAAAAGAGGAGGAAAAAGTGCAAGAAATACAATGTCACCACAAATTAATAATAGTAATAATGAAATTGAGTATAGCCGAAAACATAGTAGTGGGATTTATGCTGATATTGTGGAAAGATCAAGACTGGCTGGCGCTGAGATTTATAGTGACAACGATGAAAATTATCCCCATACCCCAATTGAAAATGAAATTCGTACTCCAACTGTTAGTCCAGGATTTAGAAACAAGCGTCGATCTTTAATTGGTGAAGTCCCACCGAGCGCTCAAAAACAAAACCTAAATTCCATTGATGCAATAATACAGCAAGCAGGTAAAGCGGATGAAAGCGATGAAGATGATGAAGATGATGATAGCACTCTTCTTAAAAACGAGGAATTGACTAGAATTCATCATATTTCAAAATCAGGTTTGGATTTTGAGGAAGATAAAGAGAACAGACAAGTCGACAAATCCAACCCAATTGAAGTTACTTCTGGTAGTGAACAAGCTGATGATGATGAACAAGTTTCCGGCAATGAAAGTGGCAGAGAAACTTTCTATTCAGTGGTTGAAAGAAACCAAGAACAGATGGATATCGACAGAGAAGATGATGTTGAAAATGTTTTTGATGATGATAATAACCTTCTGACACCGGAAAGAATGACTGAAGCGGTTGCAGTGTCACCCAGAACTGAACAGGGTAGTAAGATCATTGAAGAACCAGAGTACGCATTGGATACTTCAAGACCAGCTATTGTTGAAGCTCCAGATAGTCCATTAACTAACCAGAAATCTCTGCCTGTTGTTAATGAAAAAAAGAAGGCAAGTCCTGAAGAGTCATTTTTGGATCAGCTTGATTCGGAGGATGAAGCAATAAATAAACTCAAGCGGGCGGCTAGGGAAACTTTGAAAGATAGTGCTGAACCGAAAAGAAAAAAAATTGCTCCAAAGGATATGCCAACAATTAGTGCGAACCAATTTGCTGAATATCAAAAGGAGCGTGATGAAAAAGATGGCTCATTGGCACAGGCATTGGATAGCAAGAATAACGAAATTTTGAAACTTTCGCAATTGTTATCTCAAGCCAATTTGAAAATCAAATCTCTGCAAAATGATATTGAACAAAAATTATTAACTGTCAACCAACTTTTAGAGAAAAATAAATTTTTGACAAAGCAGCAAGAGATCTCGGAATTCAATTCAAATAATTTACAGGATAGTGTAACAGCTAAAGATGAAAAGATAAGTAACTTGACAAAAATTCTTAAAAGATTTGAAGAAGAATATAAATTGAAGCAAAGGGAACTTAATTCAGCAACCAGCGATAAAAACGATTTGAATGCCAACTTGGAAGCTGTTTCTGATGAAAAAGAACATGCTCTCACTAAAATTGAGTACTTGAATCAAAAAACTAACAAATTGAATTTAGAATTGGAGAAAACTGTTAATGAACTTCAACAATTAAACGACAAATATTCAGAATTGAAAGAAAAATTTGAAGCTGTTGATGAAGAAAATTATGGTATGAAGCATCAAATTGAGGAACAAAACAGTGAAATTAGCACATTAAAGGCTTCCATTGAAGAACGTGAACGTCAACGGAAATTAGATGCCGCTAACAATAGCGCGTTAAATGAAGAAATTATCAGTTACAAAAATGTAGTGGAACAATTGAAAAAAGATGTGAAGGGTTTGAATAGCGAAATTTTTGATTTGAGAGATGATGTGCAAGTTAAGGGTTTGGAGTATGAACAGCTTCAAAAAGAATTCAATGAGATGAATACAATTGTTGGTGTTAAGAATAATAAATTACAAGATTATGAGCAGAAATTACTCTCCCTTGAAGATAAACTTTTGAGTTCGTTGAATGATAATAAATTGAAAATTAATGAAATTAATGAAACAAATAATAAAATGGCAAGCATTAATGAAACAATGAAGGAACTTCGTATGGAGAATGAAGAATTGAATGAGAAATATACGGCAGCTCGTGATGAATTGATTTTGGTTAAACAAACTGCTGAACTGGCACACCACGATTACCAAGAATTAAAGGCAATTTATGATTCTAAGATTGATGAATCTGATGATAAAGATAAATTACTTTCTGAGTATCAAGAGAAGACTACTAGATTGGAAGAAACTCACATTGAAGAATTGGAGAAAATTAAAAGGGAAATTGTTAATTTACAAAGTAGTATTAATGCTAAAAACAAAGAATTGACCCACTTGCAAGATTCAAATGAATCTTTAGGCACTGACAATGACAAATTGACGGAAAGAGTTTCTGAAATCAATAAGGAATTGACTACTGCAAAAAAGCAAAATGAATTATTGAAAGCTCAACAATTTGAATCGGAAAAGAGAACCGAAGAAAGATTAACTAAGTTATCTGAAGATTTGTACGTTCAATACTCCAAGAAACATGAGCAGAAAATAGGTATTCTTAAAAAAGGTTATGAAACTAAATGGCAATCGAAATTGAATAGTGCTAATGCTAACATTGATAGCTTGAAAAGAGAAATTCAGAGCTTACAGGATAGATTGGGGATTGAAAGAAAAGAAAAAGCTGATTTAATGAAGATTTGGGAACAAATGGATAATATGGAATCTGCCGGTAAGAAGATTCACAAATAAATAAATAAAAAATATATAAATGAATAGTCTCTTTTGATAAATTTTAATTTTGTTTGTTTGCATATGTAAATTATCCATTAAATATTAGGGTGAGATTCAGATTCAACTGTACACACAAAAAATTGCACCTAGTGAGGGAATACTCGTGACTCTGCATGAGCATCCCTCGGGTGATGGATCTTCTTTCAGATGGTTATAATATTCAGCGCAATAAAGTGAGATCTAACCCAGGGGGCTCTAGCATCATAACTACAAATATCAATTAATATGATGACAATTGATAAACCTGAATCCTTTGCATTTACTTCATTAGTGACGGGAGACGTTGAAGTTTATGAAAAGACAATAACTTTTTATAAATTACTAGGATTTAAATTAACAAAATCTTACGTTCGAGATGTCAATGAAACCGTCAGTTCTTTAGAATTGCAAGGGATATCATATGAATCCTTGAGAGAATCTTGGTTGGAATCATTTGCTGAACCGGGTTTACCACGCTCCAAAGACTTGGCTATCAAGATTCGTTTATCTAATGATTATTTGCAAACAATTGATGAATCTAATGATATTGCTCATGATAGCATGAAGATTGTATTATTTTCTACCAACTTGAAAAAAATTCGTCAAATTCTACAAACCAATGGCTACAATATCGTTGATAACCCTCACACTGTTGATGACCCTCATCATACCGATGAGCGTAAAATTCATGAGTACAGTTTTAAGACCAGAGACCCAATTGGTAACGCAATTGGATTCACCCCGTATCTCACCCCTTTTGATAGTGAGCCATACAATGGATCAGATGCTTCAACTATTGCTTCAAGTATGAGTGTCACTGCCGAGCCGGTGTCTGGAGCTAGTGATTCGGACAAACTTAAGAAGAAGAAAATTGCAGTGATGACTTCTGGCGGTGATTCTGCTGGGATGAACTCAGTGGTCAGAGCAGTTGTAAGAGCTGGGATATATTACGGATGTGATGTGTTCGCCATTTATGATGGTTACAATGGGTTAGTTAAAGGTGGTGATATGATTAAACAAATGGAATGGACTGATGTTCGAGGTTGGTTATCACTTGGTGGCACGTTGATTGGGACTGCTAGAAACAAAGAGTTCAGAGAATGGGAAGGCAGATTGAAAGCTGCTTATAATTTGGTTATTAATGGAGTTGACTCTTTAGTTGTTTGTGGCGGAGATGGTTCTTTGACAGGTGCTGATTTATTTAGATCTGATTGGCCAAATTTATTAAAAGACTTGGTTTCTCAGGGAAAATTGACTGAAAAACAGGTGGCTTCATATAAGCATTTGTCAATTGTTGGGTTGGTTGGGTCAATTGATAATGATATGGCATCTACTGATCGTACCATTGGGGCATTTTCTGCTCTAGAAAGAATCTGTGAAATGGTTGATTACATTGATGCTACTGCCACATCACATTCAAGAGCGTTTGTGGTCGAAGTTATGGGAAGACATTGTGGTTGGTTAGCATTAATGGCCGGGATCGCCACAGGAGCAGATTATATCTTCATACCGGAAAGACCAGAAAATAAAGCAGATTGGAAAGAAAATTTGCTGAAAGTTTGTGTTCGTCATAGATCAAAGGGTCAACGTAAAACTACTGTCATTGTTGCGGAAGGTGCAATTGACCATGAAAAAAACCCAATTACATCAGATGAAATTAAATCAGTTTTAGTTGAATTGGGGCTTGATACTAGAGTTACTCAATTGGGTCATGTTCAAAGAGGTGGTACCGCTTGCGCTTATGATCGAATGCTTGCTACTTTACAAGGTGTTGAAGCAGTTCAAGTAATTTTGGAAAAAGATTTCAATGATAGACCATCACCGTTGATTGGTATTCAAGGAGGGAAAATTGTTAGAATCCCATTAATGGAATCCGTGAAATTGACTAAATCTGTGGCCACAGCAATTGAAGCTGAAGACTTTGATAAGGCAATGTCACTAAGAGACTCCGAATTTGCTGAGTGTTATTCTAATTTTGTTGAAACGACTTTACATGATGACGGGACTCATTCTTTGCCAGAAGACAAAAGATTGAATATTGCAGTAATTCATGTTGGTGCACCAACTTCTGCTTTGAACGCAGTCACCAGATCCATTGCCTTGTACAGTTTTGCCAAGGGTCATAATTTATATGCCATTAGGAATGGATTTGCTGGGTTAATTCGTCATGGCGCTGTGGAAAAATTGAATTGGAATGATGTTAAAGATTGGCATAACTTGGGCGGATCAGTGATTGGTACTAATCGAACTTTGCCTAATGATGATATGGGTGCTGTCGCATATTATTTCCAGAAATATCAATTTGACGGTTTAATTATTGTTGGTGGATTTGAAGCATTCCTGTCATTACATGAACTACAAGATGCTCGTGGAAAATACCCAGTTTTCAATATTCCAATGCTTTGTATTCCATCGACTGTGTCGAATAATGTGCCAGGTACGGAATACTCTTTGGGCTCTGACACATGTTTGAATGAACTTGTGAAATATTGTGATGCGATCAAACAGTCAGCATCAGCTTCAAGAAGAAGAGTGTTTGTCATCGAAGTTCAAGGTGGTTATTGTGGCTACATAGCTAGTTATATTTCGTTGATTACCGGCGCCACTGCTACATATGTTCCAGAAGAGAAAATTACTTTAAGTAAGATCCAAGAAGATATTAATTTATTGAAAGCTTCGTACGAGAATGATACTGGTGAAAACAGAGATGGAAAAGTCTTTATTAGAAATGAAAAAGCATCCAAGATTTTCACTACGGAATTAGTCACTGATATACTAGCTGAAAATTGCGGTGGTGCGTTTGGTGCAAGATGTTCTATACCGGGTCATGTTCAACAAGGTAACTTCCCATCATCATTAGATCGTATTTACGCATCACGATTGGGTGTTAAAGCTTGTGAATTTATTGAAAAATGGGATGGTAAGATTGATTACAGTTTGAACGAGCAATACAACGATGATTCCGATCCAAAACTTCGATTCAGATATATTAATGGGATTAAATCTACCACAATTGCAGGAAATGATGATTCTGCTTGTGTGGTTTCCATTCAAGGTAGTGAAATCACATTTAGACCAATGAAGCAATTAATTGAAAAGGAGACGGATACTAAACTTAGAAAAAGTAAGGTCATTTTCTGGAATAGGTTTAATGAAGTTAATGATATTTTGAGTGGTCGTCTTTACGTTAGACAGAAGAACGCCAAAAAATAGGCATATTTTAGCAAATACATGATTTATTTTTTATAAGTTTCCTTCAACAAACTCGCTCTCTATTTCATCGATAATATCGTAAACAATATCTTCTGCAATTTTCTCCTGGAATCTTTCACAGAGATACTTTATCTCATTATCTGCTTTAATTTCCTTCGGCAAATACTTAAAATCCGGACCCACGTTTAATTTAACAGCCCCACTCTTGAATACACTAGCCATTGGATAATATCCCAACGAGCCATCGTTATTGTACTGTTTATCAATCATTTGAGATTTGGACAATTTCGAAGATGGAGGCAAGAACGCGTACAAGTCTTTGAATGCAGTCCCTGCCAACTGACCATTCTTGAAAATCACAATTTTGGAACCTGGTAATTTGGCAGGTTTAAACTGTTTTGAATCACTCACTGCTTTTTCACCAAAGACAGTCACTGGGTTGAGCAAATGTTGAAATGGAGTTGTCGATTGGTACTCGAACTGTTCGTAATAAGTTTCGTTCTTGTACTTAATTGGGATCTGGTCCCTCAAAATGTCATTAAATTTCTTGTCGTTTATTGATCTGATTACCTCTCTGTCGTCGTCTTCCAGTTTAGCTTTCTTCCGTTTCTTCAGCACATGGTTCTGATTAGTTTGCGTATTTGATGGACCGTAATATATATCAGCATGTGATGGCTCCCCTGGCGTTTTCAGTTTTATTTGCTCTTGTGCATATTTACGTTGTTCATCTAGACTGGGCAACTCAACCAAAAACCCGATAACATCACTGGTCTTGAACCCTTCACCCAAGAATTTTTTTGGCCTAGACAAGTGAACTTTCTGACCCGTCACATCTCGTAGAGAGTACCCATACGCATCGTATCCTATCGGTGCCTCCAATGACGCTTCTCTTCTTCCTATCCCAATTCTAACATGTGGAGAAGCATGTACGTTGCCTCCAGAATTGTCATTAGCGTTGAGTATGATATACTCGAAATACCATTTGCCTTCAGTTATGCCGATGTTGCTTCTTGCACTCCTCCAGCCACTATCCGTAGTGATCGCTGTTACTGAATCATCTATTGATACACCTTGGGATCTGTCAAAATAACAGAATCTCACATCGTATGGCGGGAGATCTGAGGTACTGTATAAAGTGCTAGTGAAATACGGATTCGGACGACATGGTTTGTACTTAAACCCTCGACGATCGAATGGGTGATCATCAGTTTTGAAAAATTCTAATTGCAGCTGCAAATAATCATTAGCTAGTTTTTGTATCTCTGTGAATTGTAGCGTCGTGCGATCTGTTTTTGTTGGAATTTTGGCTTCGGTTAAAGCATCTGACAAAGTGTAAGGCGTTCGATAAATTGGTAAAGTGGAGACAGCGGTCTGTTCAATGTTCGTTCCATTTTCTGTATTACTTATACTGGTGGCGCCAGTTTCCACCTGGTCATTGTTATACAACTCTTCGCTCATGATTTAGTATATCTCCAGTTTGATGATTCTGGGCCATCGTGAAGTCATTCAGAGGGAGGATATATTTTTTCAAGATATTATAATGAGCTTACATAAGCAAATGCCTGAAAAAAAATTAATAAACAGTGGCGTAACCATGCGCGTTGGCTAAAAAAGAAAATAAGATACATTAAAAAAAAAAAATCAAAAGAAGAACTTTAACGCTATCAAAATAAAATGGAATCTTTGAAAAGCTTAGAAATTGACAATCGAGTGTTAGTTCAATATGTGATATCAGTCAAGACGATATCACAAGATGACTTAGCAAAATTTTGGTTGAGTTATATTTCGTCGATCTATCGCGAAAATGATGAAGTTGTTCAAGATATTGAAAACCTTGACATATCAGAAGCAAGAGATCTTCTTGAAAACGAAATAATGAAAACTAATATGAAATTATTTCCGTTGAAGTATGAAATTAAAAAGCATAAAGATCGTCAAAATTCTAATAATGTCATTTACTATTCGTTTGTTAACTCTGAAGCTGATGAAGTGTCAAAATTAAACACCAACTACAGCCCTGATGACATTAAAGTGATCACCTCAATAATCAAGAGATGTTTGGACAATGCTTCAATAACGAGCAGTGGTGAATACTCTGTCAGCAGTACTGAAGCATTGAACGAGTACAAGAAATTGAGTGGGAAATCAATGTCCACGGGGCAGCATTTGTTTCAAAGTTTAATTCGAAATGGATGGATAATTTCAAAGTCAAACGGTCAATACGTTTTGGGTTTGCGATTAATTGCTGAGTTGGAGTCACAAATTATTAATAACTGACCGATGGTTTACTTCAGCATCACCTCATTCCCCACAGCATGCCACTCGATGTTGGCAGGAAGACAAAGTCTCGCAATCAACGGCAAAAACTCCGCAAAAATTATAAATACGACCCTTTGTCCACTCGATTTCCATTTATTTCTCTGTATCATACAAATTTTGTTTTTTTTTTTGTTTTTCTTATTATTAAATAGAATACTACTTATTAAGATGTGCTGCTCCTGTACTACTAAAGTCACTGGTGTTTGCGAAGGTGGAAAATGCAGTTGCGAACAAACTTGTCAATGTTCGTGTGAGAACAAATGCTGCAAATAAATAAGAAATTTGATCTTGTCTACTATGTATAGTTTGAATGAAATGCTTTATTAACTGATTATACTATTGTACATGCGTCTTGCTTAGGTGGCCCTTCTTTTTTTGTTTGGTTTCTTTGGAGTTTTACCACTAGCACCAATGGTAATGTTAACCCTTGGAGGAACAGAAAAACCAAACCCTTTGGCGACCTTAACCAAGTCTAACTTATCAATCTGATAAACGGTTTTCAAATGATGACTGGCATACGCTTGTAAATAAGATCGGTACCCATCCTTGGCTGATTGATGTAACCAATAATTCTGACTAATCAATTTTTCCAAATGTGATTGAACGTTCGCGATTTTATTAGTTGGGAATTCATACTCATTTAACGGCACCTTTGCTGCTTTCAAATATCTTAAAAATCCAAGTTCTGATGGAGTTAAAAACATTAATGATTTACCTTTGCCTGAAGTTCCTCTTGCAGTTCTACCAACTCTATGAATATAATCTCTTGGATCATCAGGCGGATCAAATTGAACAATCCAATCAACCGCTGGAATATCTAATCCTCTTGCTGCAACATCAGTACATATGAGAATTCCCTTTTCAGCGTTACAGAATTCAAAAAATGTATTTGTCCGTTTCTGCTGTTTCTGTTTCCCATGCAAATCTAAAACTGGAATGTCAATGTAATTCAATAATTCTCCAAAATATTTAACAGAGTTACACGATGACAAAAACACGATGATTTTTTTCTTTTGATTTCTTTTCAAGAATGAGAACAACAACAAAAATCTCTTGTCACTTTCACAGACCACATAACCCTGTTCTAGTCCATTAACAGTTGAAGTATCATCTTGAGAATCAACATTTATGTATAATGGTCCTGGTCTAAGGGATATTCTAGCCAAATCATCAACTTTTGTAGTCTGAGTGGCTGAAAATAACATGGATTGACGGTTTTCGTTAGGCAAAATCTTAATAATTTGTTTCATTTCTTCTTCGAAACCAATTTCTAAAATACGATCAGCTTCGTCAATGACCAACGCTTTCAAATTCTTGAACACAAAACCTTTAGTATTTTGCAAATGATCCAACAATCTCCCTGGGGTCGCAATAAGCAAATTAACACCCTTGACCAACTTTTCAGCTTCGGCTCGTCGATTGGCCCCGCCTATAACAATACCAAAAGTTTGACTGTGATATTTCATTAATTCTCTGGCAACCCCAAAGATTTGCAACGCTAATTCTCTTGTTGGCGACACTATCACAATACCAGTCCCATTTCTTGGCTTGAATTTTAAGGAATATAATTGCTCAATAGCAGGAATTAAGAACGCTAAGGTTTTACCTGACCCAGTCTTAGCTGCACCCAAGACATCTTTACCTGCCAATAATGGTGGAATAGTTCTTGCTTGAACTTGGGTCATCTTGGTGAAACCCATATCCTCAATGGCTTTCAAAGTTGGCTCAGATAAATTAAGATCGGTAAATAATTCAGATGCATCATTGGCATCAGTTTGATTCACCTCAATCTCTCTTTTAGTCTTCTCGGATTTTGATTTCGCAGGTTTTTCCTCTTTCTCTGCTTCATCAGATTCCTTGTCCTCTTCTTCTTTACTCTTTTCATTCACCGCTTCGTTCTCGCTTTCCGGTTCGTCCCTTTTGGCGTTTTCATCTTCTTTAATATCTAATAAGTTTGAAACCTCATCAAATTCTTCATCTAGCTTATTAATAGCAGTTTCGTCGTGTTCTTCATCTTCAATTGGTTCACTTTTTTTTAAAGTTTTCACCTTCTTCACCTTTCTAGGACTGTCTTTAGTCCCTGAGAGGGATTTCCTTTTATTACCAGACTTCTTAGTTGCACCCATTGTTGAATCACTTAGTTATTTTAGCAGTATCAAAAAAATTTTTTTTTCCTCCTCATCTCCCGTGCTAACAAAAAAAAAAAAATAAAAAAAAAAAAAAGAAAAAAAAAATTTTTCACAGCGGGGTTCGCAACCGGGAATTGCCTTACTCATTGATTATGTAATTGATATTATGTATGTGATTACGTAATATTGGTTATGTAATCGACGCTTCATTTTGAAGTCTCCTGCCTTCCGTTTTAGGACACTGTATAGCACCAGAATTATTGGAGAATTGAATTTCTCACAGAAAATAAAGAATTAACTATGATTAGTCAGCGTAGATGTAGGATGAGTAAAACGTTTTAATGAGTTACTGACAATCCTATAACTGCATATTCTCCTATTTAATTTTAATTACGCTTCACCGACGGTGTCAAAAGGACTTTAAATGTCTTCATCTCAAGCAAGTATTGAGGATTTGATAGTGCGGTACGCTAATGCAGGTGTCCAAATTTGACCCGGAGGCATCCTGAATTCAGTTTTTGTCTGTGAGACCAGCCTTCAAAATTAAAATAACCAGATCCAATGCTTTGGAATTCCACCACATCCAGCGGATTTTAATTTGAGGAACTCAATATTTATATATATTAACATCTATTTTATTTAATTTCAAGATCCCAGGGTATATTTCGGATTAAATTTATTCTTTAATTTTTGATTTCAACAACATAGCGGTGTTTTTTTGTTTTAAGTGCTCTCTGACTTAAAAAATGTCTAAACAAATTGAAATTAGTTCTCAAGATTGGTTTGTTAAATACCCTCTTGACTATTATGCCAGAATTGGTGAAGAGGCAGCAATCAATGTTCCTGAGCAAAAACCGCCTGGTACTGTTCCTTACGGTAATCCATCTATTGATGTTAAAGTGGGCCCAATTATTAGATTGCTTGCTACTTTGGAAAACGGATCAAACAATTACAGAGGTACGGTTCTTTTAGTTACTGCCGACAAAAACTCAACTCACGAGAACAGCTCTTCCCCAGCTATAGATTTCACTATTGGTCCTGCTAGTGCCAAAGCTTTGAAAGATCAAACTAGCGGCACAGTTACTGTTTTTGCTGGAACTTTCCCGGGTGCTCTTTTCTATCGAGAAGCCGGCTATTCATTTTGGAGATATGACATTGACTTGCCATTACAAGATTACGAGCAAAGAGTCGCTTATACTATCAATGGTCATACTAAACCAGAATTCAGCTTTTATATCCCGTCGACCTCTCAATCAATGAACGTTGTTAGTTTCTCGTGTAACGGCTTTTCATTGGCCACTGACACGAAAGATTATAAGAATTCGTTGTGGTATGATGTTCTTAAAAATCACGAAAATGCACATTATCATGTTGCAATTGGTGGTGGTGATCAATTGTATTGCGATAAAGTTAAAACTGTCTCTCCTCAATTCCAAAAATGGTTGGAAGAAAAAAATCCAAATAAAAAACTTGAAGCTCCCCTCTCTGATAAATTGCAACAAGAATTGGAAGATTTTTATTTAAATGCTTATATTGAGTGGTTTGGTAAAGGCTGGTGGGAAGGTATGGCTGGCAGAACTTTGCAAGCTTTGTTCCCCGTGGCTTTGTCAACTATCCCAACAATTAATATCTATGATGATCATGATATTATTGATGGGTATGGTACTTACAAAGATGACACTATGAGCACTAAAATTTTCAAGGGTTTAGGAAAAGTCGCATTCAAGTATTATATGTTGTTTCAACATCATACTTTGTATACTGATGACTCACATTGGAAAGAGCCAAGTTGGATTTTAGGTGCAGCTAAGGGTCCTTATGTTGAAGAGCTTGCTCATTCAAATTACGTTCGTTTGGGCAGAGAAATTGCCTTTGTTGGATTTGATTGTAGAACTGAACGTAAAAGAGATCAAATTATAACGGAGGCTTCATATAAAAAGATCTTTGAACGTTTAACAAATGAAATTGATAATAGCAAAGGAGAAATCAAACATTTGTTGGTTTTATTGGGTGTTCCAATAGCTTATCCTAGATTAGTTTGGTTAGAGAAACTATTGACTTCCACGTTATTTATCCCAGTTAGACATTTGGCTCAAAAAGGGATTTTGGCAAAACATTTAGTTAATGAATTTGATGGATCAATTGAAGTTCTTGACGATTTGGAAGATCATTGGTGTGCTAAGTATCATAAGGCTGAAAGAAATGAATTAGTTGGTAAATTGCAAAGTTTTGGTGCGAAACATGGTGTGAGAATCACCATTTTATCTGGGGATGTTCATTTAGCTGCTATTGGTAGATTTAAATCAAAGATTCATAAGCATACTGTTCGTTCCGAAAAGAGGGACTCTAATGTGAAAGTATTGCAAGATCCACAGCATGATTCAAGATTGATGTTGAACATTGTTAGTTCGGCTATAACTAATGCTCCACCACCAGATGGAATGGCTACATTATTGTATCATCGAGCCAAATTGCATAGATTTGACAGAAATACCGATGAAGATATGGTCGGACTCTTTGCAAAAGATGTCGATGGACAAGCCAGAAGTAATGTGTTTTTTAACAACAAACGTAATTGGTGTGACTTGATCTTAGTTAAACAATTACCAAAATACGATTCGGTTGAACCAGGTATTGCAAAATGGCCAGGTTTGATTGATACTGAAGAATATGAAAAGCTGTTGTACCCCGAATCGGAAAGCGATAATCCTATTCAGCTTGATAAGGTGGCTTATCCTGTCGTTCCTGAGGGATTGTCTACAATTATTCATATTGAAAAGACTCCATCCGAAATCAACAGTGAGTGTGCTAAATATGAAATTGTCATTCCACCTCTTTCTCGACCAGAAGAGCTTCAAGACGTTGGTGTCAAACAATAAAAATTTTCCCAGATAAATTGATGTGCTGTGCTTTTTTTTTCTTTCATTTTTCTGTTACTTATTTCCATGTTCTGGCTTTGTGCTTTGAAGCTCGTTTTCGTTTCAAATGCTCTTAATTAGTAAATGCAAAGACTGTATTAAACTAAGAATACAGGCAATTCACTTATTGTAATTATTATTGTAGTCAATTGATTTCATATCGCAATTCCTAAATTCAACCTGGTCCTCCTATTAATGGTGACGTATTTATTAGGGAAGATGCTGTCAGCAAAATTTTAAGATTCCAGCTCATATAAAAATTATTACCTGAAATGAGACCATCAAAGTAATGAGAAGTTAGCCACTTGTCTCTCAAGTCACAAATTTTAAGAGCAGCTCCGATTACAGCTGCCGCCGCCCTTGAAGTAGAACAAAAATGGAATCGTGAAGTTCTTGGTCGTCCAAGAGTTGAGAGAGCAATTGTTCCATTACCATGTATGAGGGGCAAAAGATTAATATAGTTATACAGCATCCTTATTTTTATATAATATTAGTTCTTTTGTAATATATCACAATAGATATTGTACTGAAAAGTATAATCGATCTTTTAAAAAATTACTTCCAGCTAATGAGATTGGCTATAATGATATCACCATCGAGCTTGGAGCCATTCGATTGAATTTGTCAAATATTGTTAGCAAAATCCGCTAGTAACTCATTATGAAATTTTTCAAAGATCTATTTATCCGATACTATCCTTATAAAAATTGCTATGTAAAAAATGTTTTCTTTCTCCAACTAAATACTAGTTGAGAGAAAGATGGCTTCTATTGAGCTATTTTGCAAAAAAGGCATCCTTATTTTCCTTTGCTCTGTTGAACGCAATAAGATTAGGTGAGTTCTAATAGTTTTTAATATTCTTGATCAATCCCTTTGTAAAAAAACCCACCATTGCATTCTTCAATCTTAATGGTGTGAAATACAACCGCTAAGAGAGCATATGGATAGTGTTAAGCGTAAGAATTATGTGGCAAGCCCAGAAGTAAGACCAGCACTAATCAATCTACCAGAATTATAAGAAAGCACTGCATTCTGTAATAGTAGAGAGAACTCTATGGCCCGAAGCAAATAAGTCAATGCATTTGGCGCGACTGCTGGCAGAAGAAATTGAATCAGCTGTGTTTATAGCGCCCACCGACATGGCAATGTTACGAAGGATTCCAGATGTATCGATATGGAATCAGCGACCCCGTAACCAAGATGACAACGAGTTGTTTGAAAAAATGCATAAATCATATCAATTATTCCAACTGGTGATCGACATGCATACAAATATTGAAATAAAAAAAAAATTGATCCAAAAAATATCTGACTTCATCTCATTACATTGGAATAGGATATATTTTTCTAAATTCAAAAGCTTTAATATATCGCTTTGTCACGAAACTAGCTTCGATTTTGCATTTGTTACTTGTGGAACTTTGAGATACCAACAGATCATTTGGTAGCCAATATTCTCATATTCCGGAATGTATAAACCTTCTATTAGCAAAAAATTTTGATTTGCTGTTTGTAGTTTTTACAGTCTAATGGACCTTAATTAAATTACAAATATTTCCACATTTCAATCGCCGAAGTGCAATTAACCAATGATGATTTTATTGAGGTTAATCAGTTTAGCCCAATGTTGGAGAAATCATTCAATTGCAAGTTTCCGAAGCACAATGAAACCCGAAAAGTCAAGTAAATGACTGATGTTATTGCTCTTCACTCTTGATAATAATGGTATTTGCTTAGGAAATATTCCAAATTTTTAACCTGAAATAAATCTGCCATTAGTCTTATATTCAATGGATTTATATCTAAATTGCGACAGATTATTGAATGATTCTAAGTTTCTTTCACAGCATAAGACATGAATGTACACAGCTGGAAAAGATCTGTAGCGATCAAGGTAATCAAAAAGCAAATCGCTATTTTATTTCTAATCTGCCACTCCTTCATTAGCACATGTTCCATTTAGAGCGATTCGGCAATGACAACTAATTGCTGTAATGAATTGGTCGTTATTGAATTTGAAGACCTCCGTTCATATTAGTTGCAAACCTTTTTCTAGATGATATTATTTTTGCTTCATAGTTATGTATCTATAATGTCACAGTTATATGGTTTACATCTAACATCCTTCAAATTATAATATGAACCTAAATATATTCTAGTCTATCTGGCTAGTGGATGTGTTTTACTAAGAATCGCCCATTGCATTATATAAATTTTGAAGTTCTGGACCTCATAATTAAATCTACAGGCCATTTTTGATCGATCTGTTGCAAAGGATCTGAGAGCAAAAGGTACCACTTGATATCAGGTCCATTCCATTCTTGCCTAAAAACTTCTCCCTTTTTGCAATATTTCTGCAAGGCTTTTCATCAAATATTGCCGAAACACGAAAATAAAAAGCTGAACAATTAAAGCATGGACCCTAATATCAAAGGAATGTTGACGTAATGGCCATTGATTTCTCCTATGAAGTTCATACCCTTCGATTCCCAAATCAATACATCCCCCATTATAATGTTTAAATGTTCCGTGCGTAGGATATATTGGTTGACCGTTTGAGATTGCTAATTTGTAACCGACAAGATTCTGAGGGTAAAATAATGCTTATCCTAAGTGCTGGCAAATAAAGGATCCACACCCTGGGAGCACGCCAATAATGATCATATATCTAAAATTCATTGATGATATTCAACTAGAAATAAAATCCCGCAAATCTGGAAGAATTTAAATATATTTATATGATTATGGATGCTTCCGTATTTGAGTGATACTGCTTGTTTGGCGTTCCAAACTGCTTGAGCAATAAGAAACGACACGGCTGTCTGTCATTGACGGAAATGTCTGCTATACTGCATGTTGATATCAACAATGCATCAAAGCTTATGTTTCGTACTGGGAAACGATTGTTGCAGTGAGTGCCAGTTTATTTATTCTGGAAGCTGTTGCAATAGATTAAAATTGAATTAGTGGGTTTTTTTCCATGTGTCGTCGTTTTGATGATATACTTTTCAGTTTAATCGACATAAGCGAATCGAGAAATTGTGTTTTGCCAATTAAAAACATCTGCGCCAGTACTCAATTATTTTTTGCAAATTGTAAATTTAATCTATTGTTTAATGTGTTACTGACTTCTTAGTTTTTTTTTCATTCAAATGGGCGAGCATTATTTGGTACTGAATTTTAGCAAACAGTTCTGGAAGAAATAGAAAATCCCAATTTCTATCAGTTATCGACTCCTACGAAACATTTTTGAGTAATCTAACTTGATATAATGCCCAAAAGGCAATAAAATGGTAAGATGGAGTGTTCATATTTATCTATGAAGGGCGTGCTCCTAGCTATATAGAAATAAGCTACTCTAATTTCTCAAAGCAGTTTCTCTTTGCACGAGGTCACTGGGCTGATGCAGACTTTGTAGATTTTAATTCAAAAATATTTTCTCTGTCCCCGGTTCTTTAAAGAAATGTGCGGCAAAAATAAACAAATTAATAATCACGTTGTTTTTCTAAAGTAATGCCTCGTTGTGAATATTTATTTACCAATTCTATAAAGCAGGCACGCTATAATAGTGAGCTTGACAGCGTGATGTGGCTGTGTGTGGCTTGTGATTTTTTGACAACATTTTTTTTTAAACTCTCCGCGGAAAACTGAAACGAATTTCAAAGATTAGACCTGACAGAAATCAGAGCAAGTACCTAGG
Source organism: Saccharomycopsis sp. KB-2023a (assembly GCA_030450195.1). NCBI lineage: Eukaryota > Fungi > Ascomycota > Saccharomycetes > Ascoideales > Saccharomycopsidaceae > Saccharomycopsis > Saccharomycopsis sp. KB-2023a. The sequence goes on along the minus strand of JASJSC010000049.1, from coordinate 20,633 downwards.
ACTTTTTAATCGAAATATTCTTTGATTTTCATACAAAAATGAGTAGTAATAAGAATAAGAGGGCAAGTTTGTTTAAGAGGAACTCCATTAGATTTCTTGGATCAGTTTTCTCAGATAGTGGTGGAGCTTCAAAAAATTCAAGTTCAAATCTTTTGTCTCAGCCAATACATGAAGCTGGGTCGGCTAAATTAAGTCGTAAATCTAGCAGTTCATCTAAATTCTCATTAATGGGAAAATCCATTCAATCAAGTGATGCGAAAACCACTAACTCTTCTACAAAACCAGGCACGATGCATGAAAATTTGCCGACTAAGACTAATTCAAATGTTACTGCGATACCCACTACCAAAAGTTTGTTGCAAAAATTTGAGCCACAAGAGGAAACAATACTAAATGACAATGACAAGCAGGAAGACTTGGTAACCTCAAAAGTTTCCAATTCTTCTCCTTATCCAAAATTCTTGGAACTGGAATCTCCCTCGCCTTTAGTACCCAAGACACATCTAAGCCCGACGAATGAAAATCACACTGCAGTACAGGAAACTGCAATACCTCCATCCAAACCATTAGATGAAATAATTACAAATCCAGTTAAAAATTTGTCTGCGGGTCAATTCAGTTTTGAATTAGCTGTGCCGAGCGAAATTGTTGAATCTCAACCCAAATTACAATGTCAGCCGCTCCCAATGGCAACTTCATCGCACAGTAAACCAGGTAGACGTTTACCGCCACCTACCTCGGATGATTCAGAGCAAATCCGAGAGTTTTATAGTAAGCGGAGCTCTTTTCTTGGCGGTTCGACGAATGCCTTGAAAGTGAAAAGCCTGTCTGAACCATTGAATCCTCCTAAAGAAGAGCCTCATGATGAAATGGAAATACTACAGCATCGAATTGAAAAAATTTCTATGGGTTTCAGTGGAGATCATGAGGGGAAAATTACGAGTACGGTCAATAATAGTAGTGATAAAGCTAATGATAAAGCTTTGGAGGCTGACACCAATAATAATTCAAATTCAGTCTATCAATCAAAAAATATAAAGGATTCATTATCAGCAGAAGACTTGAATGAGATGATATCTGTCAATCAAGGTTTACTTAAAAAAGAACATGAAGCTTTGGATAAGCAGCAACTGTTATTGTCACCTAAAAACCGTGACGATGAAGAACATACTGAGTTGAAAAGAAGAAGTCTAATTTTGTCGGGAAACGACGATCTGTATGATATGCGTGATGTTTTCAATAGTATCCAGCAACATGATGAGCACTCGGCTAGTAGCTTCAATGTTCATGAATTCTCTGATGCAAAATCAAATGTTTCCACTGATACGATGGACGAAACTGTTGTTCCAACAATGGCCCCTTTGCAAGAATACACTTCTTATAGTTTACCAGAAACATTTAATCAAGTAGGTGACAACAAAGATCAATTTGATTTCAGTGAGAGACAACTTTTATTGCCTACATCTCCTGGTGGTGGTGTTGGCGGAGATGATGATGGTGCTAGGTCAAGAGGAACCTCTTTAGGTGAAGTGTCTAATGCTGACACATACAAAGGGCTGGATGTTGTTCACGAAGATTCTGGCATTCTCCAAGTTGGACTGGATGATAGCAATTTAGAACAAGGCTCTTCAATTCATCAGTTGATTTCTTCAGGACCAACTTTTGGAGAATACAATGACCCTTCTTTCAATGAAAGCATTGCTGATTCTGGTGGTTTATCGTTTACGGCTGGACCGTCCTACGATGAGCAACCACGAAGAATGGTTCTTGCTAATAATGCTGGCGATGCTTATGATAACGATATCGTATATGGCAATGATTATGGCGAGGAAGAAGAAGACGAAGAAGAGGAAGAAGAAGAAAAAGAGGAGGAAGAGGAAGAACAGGAAGAAGAAGAAGAAGAAGAGGAAGAAGAAGAGGAAGAAGAAGAAGAAGAAGAGGAAGATGATGATGATGTAGCAATTGATATTGGAGTTGATATGGTGGATTCATACAGCAATCAAATTGATGATTATTCTCCTGAAGATTCGATTAGACGAGAATCTATAACTACTGGCTCAAGTATAAGTGACACAAGAACCAATCGAAGTTTATTTAATTATAATCGAAGAGAGCAACAAATTCCACCTGAGGTTCGAGGTGGCAACAATGTTGGAGTTGCAAATGGACTTGAAGGTGGTCCTAATCGGAGAAGATCTAATCCTCATTTGCCAGATAATGTTTTGGATTCACAAGGACAGACTCCATTTGATCAATCGCGAGATAATGCAGCTCACATTTTCCCTGTTAAGAAGGCTCCAGGTTTCGGTGAAAAATGCAGTTATGTGGAGACAATCAGACTTCGAACAATGTGTGCTAACGCCAGAAAACCTCAAGCTAAATGGATCTTGCCAGTGGGGATCAGGCCAATTAGCAAGAAGACTCTTGCGCGAAAATCTACAGATTTCTTGTATGCCGAGGCTCGTGCTGGCTATTTAAGATCAGGAAGGGATATTAAACACTCCACATTGAAGCGAACGTTATTGTATGAATTGGGAGACGATGACGAAGGGGGTGACGGAGTTATCCTTGACACCTCCAAAAGGGATTCAAAGAAAAACAGTATCGACGGAACAACCATGACAAGTAGTTCTGCAAGTGGTAAGGAAAAATCAAATGTTAAAAGTGGGAGCGATGACGAATTTGATGAACTCTTTGCTGAAAAAACTGCCACTTTCAATGATCATCATGAGGACGATGATGATGATGCTAAACTTCTTGCTGAACCACTGTTGATGAAAATTGATGAAACTCTGACGGCCGTAGGCAATTATTGGATGAATAGATCAGATAGCGCAATGAGTTCAGGCACTATTGGTGCAGCTGGCAATGGACACACTGGACTTTTCATTGCTAACCCTGATAATGATAGTGATTAGGGTATATATGAAAGATACATAAAATTTAATCTAATTGTTTAGATGAAGTTTGCCTAATATAGTCTCTATAGATTTATTGATTTTCAATTAATACCGGCGCTCCCACGAAGGTTGTGCAAAGAGATTTTTCTTTTTGGGTTTGGAACTGTTGATTGAATGCGGGGGGATTTTAGTACGCAATGTTGTGCGCCATGCATGGATTCATGCTTTGCATTCACACTTCGTTCGATGTTCCAGTAATTTCAAAACTTAAACAAGAAACAAATAGGATAATCAAATCATCCAAATGGGATGCGTTGAATTTATCACTTACCGTTCTGAAATACTAAAGTATGGTAACACTCTCAGAATATTCCAAGAATCGTTATAGGTTACACCTTATTTTGAGTCAAAAAGTGGCACGTAAATTGCAAATCACACTGACAGAGTTGTGATGGGTATGAACTATATTCAATGATCCGGAATCGCACGTAAACTCAAGGTTGAAAATGTTTTGGAAATTTCAAAGGATGCGATTTATTTCCAGTAAAGATCTGAAAGTCGCTACCAATCATAGACATTTCCTCAGGACAATATCAGGACAATATGAAGAATCGATTGGAGAAATTATTATCTTAACCAAAAAATCAAATATGAATGCATCAATTCAAACCGCCAAACTCAACTACCCTATAATCTTGCTTCGTTGAATATTTCCTTGTATTACAACAAAGCCAAGCATGATTTGTTTAGTGCTGATTTTATTGACATTATATAGTTGTTGTGTAGGACCAAAGAGTTTCAAACTATCTTCAATCCACTGTTAAATTTCGGTCGGTTTGAAGTATTCTATAGTTTCTAGGTCTTTCAATTTATCTTTTTTTCGAGGGTACTGAAAACTTGAGGCCAGGGAATTAAGGTATTCTAAATTGTTCACGGGAAACTTTTTTGAAGACTTTGAAAAATTGAAAGAATTGAAATTGGTTTAGAACTTGGCAAATTGTGAGCCATTGAGTGTTATGCATCAATCGTCGTCGCTTGAGTTGAATTATTCCACCGAATTCGATTCTTTCAAAAATTTGACAAATTTGAGTGCATTAAAATTTATTGGAAACAAAGGTGTCGAGCCCAGAGAATTGTCAGCTGTTAATCCAATCAATTAACATGCCAAGAAAAGCAAGAAACTTGAGATGTTGAGCGATTAGTGGGTCCAAAGTGGAAATGATAAATTTGAAGGGATTTAAAATTTTGGATTGAATATTCCTATAAATGTGAGTACTAAAGTGAAACTTGCCACACACGGTTGGAGAATTTCAAGACAATCTGGATTACATTTCCAAATAGACTGAGTTCAACATTATTTACAAGCACTGCTGAAAAACAATGAAGACACAAAAAATTGGTATTTTCAATATGGGAAAAATAATCCTAAATTGAAAAATATCGATGCGACTCACAATTTGTGAAGCCTGTGTTAATTTAAACTAACGACAAATAAAGAACCGGAATAATTGTAGTTGCGTTTTTTGACTTAACTGGAGATAGTATGTCTATCGCTCAATTTATTTAAGAAAGTTGACATAAAGGCGAAGGTAACAAATCCCAAAAAATAAATATTAACTCCAATTGAAGGACATCAATTTGACAGGTATCAAAAATTTGATAAAATTGTTGATTTATCTAAATGCAGACACGAAAACTGAATTCTACGGAAAATTGGAAGATCCTAAAAAATGTATGTCACATTAACCTTTCATATAAGTTTTACCAAATTTCTTGAGTTTTTCAATTCTTTGATGGATACTGTAGAAGAGATATGGGGTAATTGCTTGGATGATTGGGCGCTGTAGGGATGTTCTGATAAAAGTGTTACATTTGCAGCGATATCAATTGATTCAATCCGCGGGTCGCCAATAGGTGGATTAGAACTGGCATTTATGGAAGTTATAAAAATCAAGTTCTTTTAAGGTAGTGTGTTTGTTATAATTAATAATATTAAGTTCTGAGTTGTTTTCACTCTATGGTGTAGTTTTCTTCATAGCTTCCTAACTGCATCAGTTAACTTCATGCCCAAGCCGGATCAACTTACTATTGGATTTATTAGTAAATCACTTAATTTCTTAATTAGTATTTAAGCATTTAGCATAAATTATGTCAACTGCAAATTTCACCATGATATTAGTTGCCGAGGTCTATTTCTTACCTAGATAATAGCCCGCCTCCCCTCCCCCCACAAAGAATTTATTCAAAATACTAACACCCACTTCATCAAGAGAACAGCTATTTCAGAGATTCACTGATGACGGCGATTAGAAAAAAGCGCAATGAGAAAGAAAAAAGAATCCAACCATTTGGGTTCCTTTTTCTAAAATTTTTTCGGTGTTGGGTCTGAGGGAGACAATGGTGTGCGTGGTATTCGTGAAGTTCAAATTTGAGGTAAAAGAAAATTGAGTTCGGTTACAATAGTGGCGACAACCAATAATCAATTATATTATATATATGCAACAAGATTAGCAGGAAGCATTAGATATTTGGAATATGTAGTGAAAATTAAAATCTAAGCCGGGAAAGAAGAATTACCAAATTTGTAGCTCTTCAAAATAATCAACTCTAGAATCATGAGCAGTAACATTATTAGCAACCAATCGTCTAAGATTATCACATAGCGATGGAGGGCCACAAGAATAAAATGCAATTGAACCAGGTAAAGAGCCAACGGCTTCGGTGACAATTCCAAGTAAATCAGGTCTTCTATAGCATATTTCGAAGCTATCCAAGTGAATATTTGTCACAATAGCTGCATTCTTCTTTTCAGTAGTAGCAATAGCATCAGTAGATGTCAATGTGCTAGCGCTTCTTTCTTTTTCATTGGAAACTGAACCTTCTCTGGTAAGATAAATTACTGCATTTACTGAAGAATGTTTCAATGCATGAAGCTCATCAACGTAACCTTTGATAGTCTCAAAGCTGTGGGCAATCCAATATAGTGTGACTGATTTAGCAGCGTTTTTGCGAGCTGACGACAATTTCAAGGCATAATCTAATGGACCAGCAATACCATCCCCACCAGCTACAAGAATAATGTTTTGGTATTTCTGCAATGGATAACTTTGTCCGTATGGCCCTTCAAGACCAACACGAACTTTGTATTGATTGTCTGGGGAAGCAGCAGTCAATTCAAATAATCTGTTGGTGACACCTCTTTTTCTTTTAACAAAGAACGTTACTTTCTTGTCGGACGCATTAACCGTGGTGGCAATTGTGAACGGATGTGATTGCCAAAATGTGGTTTTGGTAATGAAATGACAATAGGCAAATTGACCTGGTTTACCATCCCAAGAAATCTTCACTGGAACTGTGACTTTTAAAGTGTTATGATTAATAACTTGCAAAGTGGCAATTGGGAACCCAAAGTTAACCAATCTAATAATTCTAACAAACCGATCAAAACACCACAAAGCAATAGCACACCAAACGTACTCCAACCAACCATTCTCAGTCAAATGACGATGGATACCAACTAAGAAAGCGATTGCTAATAAAATATGACCATACAAGAAAATTTCATAAGCGTGATTTCTAATCCAATTGTAGGCAAGGAAAACCATAAGCGAAGAAGCAACAGTGGCCGTCATTCCGTAAGGATTCATTGTGTCAGTGAGCAAATCAGAAATATAGATTCCTTGCCATGAATAGATACAAGTCATCAAGATTGCATGCATAATGTTATCAATAACCATCATTCTACCTAACCAACGATGAAAGAAAATAAATGAAGAAGGAGAAAACCCAGTGATGAAGGTGAAAATATTATTTCTCCCAGGGAATAAGAAAATCAATGGGAAATGAGCAACTGCAAGAAGACCAGATCGATCAGCTAACTTTCTGGCAATTTCTTCTTTCTGCTTTGCGTAGACCGGTTGATTAGGGTCATAATGCCATCCTTGAGAAAGAGCAACAATATGAATGATTAAGTAACCTAGAATGATGAAAGTATCAAGTCTGGTAGGCACTAAAGCAGGGAAGAATTTAAAAACATAGTAGTCTTGACAGTGTTTACCATTGAACGTGCCAGGGATGGTAACATATCTTTGGAAAACTTTAGTAAATTTGCTCTTAACTTTTTGAGTTAATCCTGTTTGTGATAGTAAATTGAAAACTGCAGAGATTAGCATGACCCCAATCCAATAACCTAAAATGATATACCCATAAACGTTACTCATATCGAATGATTTATAATGTATGTGATATGATTGGTAATATTTATTGAAAATTGTGCTATTGATATAAGCCGGAGAATAAATAATATCTTCTAGTCCCCATCCATTACCGTCGGTCATGTAACTTGTGGCGTTTTGGTAAGCGTTGTATATATCATTTTCTGATTGCAGTGAACATGGATAATCCATCGCAGAAACGATTGCATTCCCTAAAACTTGATCATTCTTGGCGTACTCGTAAAGACAGTAAGCAAATGTTCCAAATGAAGGTTGATAATCACAAACAGCAATGTCTGCCATAGATACAGTGTCTGCCATATCACCAAGACCTCCAAAATTATAATCTTCAGTGGCTCTTTGGCACGTTCTAACCAATAAGTAACCCTTGGTGTCTCGAAGTTGAATCCCGTTAACAACAATGGCCAACGTTAGAAACAATAGTAGTTGGCTATTATAATTCATGGTTATGGTATTTATCTTGGTCGTGAATTTCTCGGTAAACTAAATTAAAACGAAAAGGCATAGCGAGAGTTCCCATATTTATAATTTCTGTGGCTCAATAATTTACTATGTAAGTTGACGAATCTTATGCATGAAAAACTTTAACGTATGTTTACCACTTTGGAATATTTTGCTCATTTTTTTTTTCATGGGACAGAAAAAAAAAATCATGTATATCATATGCACACCCTTAATGCGGAAATTTGCTTAAAATTAACATTCAGCAATGAAGATACAATTCATTAGTAAAAGATTACTAAATTGCCATATTCTTGTGAATATAATCAATTGGCCTTAGGTTTATCAAAAAGGACCAAAGTGACTACGCGAGACGTCGCGATGGAATTTTATTGCATTTATAGATGACAATATATATATATATATATATATATATATATGTATATATGGGTTCCCCTAATCTATAATAGTATCTTCAGTGGCCCCATACTTTATTGACAGGTGCCCAATGCTTTACCATTGATTATTAACTGCTCAGTTAGAGATTCACCTGTGAACGCTGCAGTTTGATGAATTACTGCATGCAGAAACGAGTGGCCAAAATCGAACGAGCAAATATCAACGAAATAATGTATATGCCTGCTTATAATAACTGATAGTCCCGGAACCAACAATGCCCTTTTTTTTTATTCATTTGGATTCTGATTGTCTTTAGATCAAAATCATTTGTCTAGATTAGCACTGACTGTAGACTAAGCAGTAGTGGAACCAATTTTTTGGAGCAAAAAGTAGACACGGAAAAAATGAAAACGAAAAAATAAAAATTTTCAAGCAGCTATCTATCTCGATTGTTCTTTTTCTTTTTTCTTTTCTGTTTTGCCAATAGTTTAATCTCCCATCAGCTTTATTTTATTTGATGAAATTCGTGGCTTTAGTGTCAGGGGGTAAAGATTCTTGTTTTAATATCATTCATTGTTTATCTAATGGCCATCAATTGATTGCTTTAGGAAACTTGTACCCGAAGACTGCGTCTACCGGCAAAGGTGAAGATGAGATTGATAGCTTCATGTACCAAACCGTGGGGTACTCTGTGTTGACTCATTACCAGGAATGTATTGGAGTGCCCATGTATAGAAAAGAAATATCAGGATCATCCAAGAATATAGATTTACAATATGAAGAAACGTTAAACGATGAAACTGAGGATTTGTATGAGTTATTATCTGCGGTAAAAAAGAATCATCCTGATGTTGAAGGGGTGTCAGTTGGTGCAATATTGTCTACATATCAAAGAATTAGAGTAGAGCATGTATGTCAGAGACTTGGATTGGTTTCTTTGGCATACTTGTGGCAACGAGATCAAAATGACTTAATGCAAGAAATGTGTCGAAATTCCATGGATGCACGAATAATTAAAGTCGCAGCTATTGGGTTAACTGACAAACAATTAGGTATGTCATTGAATCAAGTGTATCCAAAATTGGTTCAGTTAAATCGTCAGTTTGAAGTACACATCTGTGGGGAGGGTGGCGAGTTCGAGACCATAGTTTTGGATGCTCCATTTTTCAAAAATGGTAAGATATCAATAGTAAACAAGACGGTGGTGAATCATTCACAGTCCGGAGACGTTTATTACTTGAAATTGGATACCGAAGTGCATAAAGAAGCGAAGGAAGCAGTTGTTGATTGGAAGGACTGTGTTACTGCCCAACCGTTATTGAGGGGTATATTCAACGATGTTTACGAACTGATTGGTGAATCGGGAAGCGAAATTGGAAAACCCAAAGGCTATCTGTACGAATTTAACAAGGCTCCTTCAATTAAACAATTGGGACGGAAAATTTATGTTTCCAACATTCAATCTAATTGTGATTCAGTGGAAGATCAAACAGAAGATGTATTCCAGCAACTCAAGACAATCCTAGATAAACTCTGCATAGCGTCTTCGAAAAACATTCTCTCTGCCAATTTACTAGTTGCATCAATGTCACAGTTTGCCAAAATTAATTCAATTTATTCAAAATTCTTTCCTTCTCCATTGCCACCTTCACGCACCTGCGTTGAGACCACCTTACCACCTGGCAAGCATTTGTCTTTGTCTGTAGTTATCTTATCCGATAGCAAAGACAAAGGCGGGCTTCATGTTCAAAGTAGAAGTTACTGGGCTCCTGCAAATATTGGGCCATATTCGCAAGCTGGATATGACATTATTAATTGGATGGCTAACCTATCAGGTCAAATACCGTTGATTCCTTCTAGTATGGAATCGCCAACTTCTCACAACGTCTCTGAATATGACTTGCCAAAGCTTTGTGCAAGTTTGTCGCTACAGCATATTACATCAGTGATGGATGTTATTAGTTGTCCAAACATCGGTGCAATGATATGTTACGTAACTGACCCAAGTCTTGTTTCAGTTGCCAGTCTTGCTTTCAATCATTACTGCAAGATTAGAGAAATGGAAGAGATGATCGATCCAGCATTAAGGTCGTTGCTCATTGTTAATGTGACTGGTTTGCCAAAAGGTGCTAATATTGAATGGAGTGGTGTTAGTTATAAGAAAGTGGTCCTGGATGACAGTGATGATTCAACAAATATCGAAAAGAAAATTCATGATAAAATCCATCGGATGTTGAATAAACTAGGAACACTTGCAATTAATGGAGAAGAATTCATAAGCACATTATGGTTTACCAAAGAAGAAATTAGCGACATGAAGGAGTTGTTGAGAGAAGAAAAATTGCATTTCATTTTGTTAATGAGTCCAACAGAATCGAACTTGAAATTTGTTGATTACGGCAAATCAATTGAATTTGTTCCTGTCATTGATATCTACAATTACCAAGGGGAGCCGGTGGAAGTTGGCGTTATTGTTAGAGGATCTTTGGTTTAAATTTATATTATAATTTTTGCATGATTTTAATTTTGTAGTTCAATATTTAGCCCTGTTTATTGGTCGGTACCACTGTGGCGGAAACAGTCGGGGCGCCATAACCATTTTTTCAAAATTATCAATTTTCTATTCGTTATTGGCTGATATAACATAGCATTACAACGACAATAATGATTGCATCTAGAGTTCTTAGATTTAACATTGCTCCAGCAGTCAAGGAGCTCAGATTCCACTTATCACAAACTGGCGAATCAAGTGCTGCGCTTAAGTAAGTATAGAAGTTCTAAATTGTCAATTTTGGATTTTGATGCTAACACATTATTTTTTCAGGAAATATATTACTGAACAATATCCAACGATTAAAAAAGCAAACCCAAGTTTGCCTATATTAATCAGAGAAGCTGAAGGTGTCCAACCTACGTTATACGCAAGATTTGAATTTGGTAAAGAGTCAAAGTACCCATTGGAAGGTTTCTCCAGTGCCCAAATAGAACAAACATTGAAAAGCTTAAAATAAGCCAAACAGCAAAAAGAATACACGAAACAATTCATGAATCATTAACAAGAAATCGTACTCTAAGTCATTTATATATATATTATTTATCTTGATCTTCGTCATTTTTTTTATGCATCATTGGTCGTGGTTTTGCTCTAACTGTAGCTTTGGCTTTCTCGACATTTTCGAAAGATCGCTTTCTTTGGGTTCGACATTGTTCCCACCCAACTAAACTACCCAATAAACCAGCGCCAAACCCCCAATTAGCAGCTTTTGAAGGGTTTTTGTGAATGAACAATATGGTTGTACCTAAAACCGCCATCAGGGAGATCCCAATGAGACCAGCATCTCTAAAACAAGCGATCTTCACTAAATTTCCAAATTTGAAATCCTCCCAAGTAATTGAACTGAAAGCTGTTTTAAACATTGCATTCTGTGAAGCGGCTGCTGCCTGTTGATCCTCTTTCCCTTGACCAGTTTTCAGTTTCTTGTCAAGTTCGAATTTTGGCGGTAGGTCATCCAAATAAACTGGAGCCGTTTTATTATCATTGATTAGTTCTTGTTGAGCTGATTCCTTGGGCGTTTCCGAACTAAATGGCCAGACCATAGAAAAATGAAAAATAATATAAATTTTTTTTTATGCTCTTTTCGCCTTTACGTAGGATACTTTGTTGATCAAATAAATCAACTGATCTCTCTCACCATAAAATTTTCTCAGGTTTTTCTTTTTATTTCAGAAATCTCCTGTGGCATGGCGTATAATGCTGCTCCTGTGGTCTGATTGTCGCAGCCCACTACATTTTTTTGTTGTTTTTTCTTATACAAGGGGCTCAGAAGTCCCATAAACTGCCACGGTTAACAATTAATTTCTTACTAACTAATCTCTAACACATAAATTATCCACACCGCTTTTCTGAAAAATTTTTACACCAAAATATAAAAAAACTATTAACGCAAACAAATACAAAAATAGAATAATAACATAGAGTGGGATTTCTTTTCATTTATGTATAATAATCGACAACAGTTTAATAATGGTGGGATGCCTGGTCCAAGGCAAAATCAATTTGACCAGTATGGAGGAGGACCAGGTGGCATGCCTGGAAACAACAGAATGCCAAAACAGCAACAGCAATATCCACGAAACAACAATATGGGTGGAGGACCTCTACAGGGGACTAATAATAACAATAATCGACCACCACCACAGCAACAAATGAGACAGAACATTAACAACAATATGGGTGGCCCACCACCTGGTAATTATAACAATCAAAGAAATAATTTCAATAATGGACCACCACCGGGGCCTGGACCAAATCAGATGATGAGGCCAGGTCCAGGAGGACCAGGGCCAAATGGACCAGGACCAGGGCCGGGAGGACCTGGAGGTCCTGGGGGTCCTGGGGGTCCTGGAGGTCCTGGAGGACCTGGGGGACCTGGGGGACCTGGAGGGCTTGGTCAACAATATAGAGCTGGCTCCCCAGTTAGAAAACCAATGCCTCTTAATAACAACAGTCCTCAGAATCGAGTGAAAAATAACATGAATCCAAGTGGGTATCGGAATCAAAAGAGGCCACCTCAGGGACCACAAGGGGGTTTTAGTAATCAAGGAGGACCTCAGGGTGGCGGTTATGGTGGACAAAATTATGAACAACAACAACAACAACAACAACAACAACAACAACAACAACAACAACAGCAACAACAACAACAACAACAACAGCAACAACAACAACAACAACAACAACAACAACAACAACAACAACAACAGCAACAACAACAACAACAGCAACCACCACCACCACCACCACAGGGTCCAAATCAAAATTACGGAGGACCAAGTAATCCATACGGTGTCCCACAGCAGAATAACAACAGTAACCCATACGGTCAAGAAGGGCCAAGTAACCCGTACAACCAAGGACCTCCAGGACCAAATCAAAACAATAACAGTGACAATAATCCATACCTCGGAAATCAAACCAATCCTTATAGTCAGGCGCCAAATCCATACAGTCAGGGCCCACCTCAAAATAATAGTGATAACCACAACAATCAGTTCAACCAAAATAATAACCAATATGGTCAACAATCCGGTGCTGGCAATAACCCATATCAACAAAATCAAAATATTTATAATAACCAGACCAACCCATATAGCCAGGGACAAGCGCGGGGCGCTAATCCATATAACAACCAGGGACCAGGCCAGGCGCCAGGTCAATTACAAGGTCAGCAACAACTGGCTTATGTGTCACCATCGATTTCTGATCCTTATGGTTTTAATCAAGATAGTGGAAATGTTGATCCATATGAAAGCTCCAATTCTTTTCATAATAAGAATAATCCATACCAACAGAGAAATAGTGGCCACAATCATTATCAAAACAATAACGGCCCATCTAATGTAGCAGCAAATAGATTCAATCAATCTCAAGGCAGTCCAGCTTCAAGGAACAATACTGGTGGGATTATTGCGCCTCAGAAAACTGCAGGTTCACAATTTTCTTCAAGCGGATTTGAGCAAGAAATAGTGCGACAAACTACGGGGTTCCAAAACAATAACAGTCAACAGCCTCAACCATATGGGGATTATTCTAATTATGAAATGGGAAATAATGGCCAAAATATCAATGACGGGTATGAAAACGATGGATATTATGATACTCAACAGATTGCTCCAACTAGAAGCCATGATAGAATGAACAGTCAACAGACTGGTGGATATGGTCAACAATTTGATAGTTATGGCCACCCACAACAGCAACAGCAACAACAACAACGGCCTCCGCCTAAGATTGAGAAAAAAATTGAACCTAAGAAAGAATTAGATTTTGATGAGTATAATAGAAAAAGGGTGGCTGCAGAAAACAGCGACTCTCCTGATATTCAATTAGATTGGATTAAAGCGATTATTGAGGCTACCCAAGTGCCAACCTTGATCAATTCCATGGATGTCAGTGGTAATTTGCTCTCACAGGAACTTACTACTTCAAAGGAAATTCGTAAAAATCGTGATAGTTTCTTACATAAAGGGTTGAAGCGATTGAAGCGATTAGTGTCAAAGGAGTACCCAGCGGCGAATTATTACCTTGGGACATTATACACCAATGGGAAAATCTTGGAGAAAAACTATGATAAAGCGTTTGATTATTATTTGAAATCTGCTAAATGTGGTGATGGTGAAGGGATGTACAGAGTAGCAATTTGTTATGAGATGGGGGTAGGTACCAAGCAAGATGATGTTAAAGCATTTTCGTGGTTTCAAAAATCTTCTCAAAATCAAATTGTTCCGGGTATGTTTAAGTTAGGTATGATCTATTTGAAAGGTACTTTACAACAGCGAAGATCAGCTTCAAGAGCTATTGAATGGTTAGAACGTGCTGCTGCGGAAGCTGATGAGAATAACCCCCATGCGCTATTCGAACTTGGAAAACTTTATGAAGGGTTTTATCCTATTTCATCATCAATGGACTCTTTAACCAGGGACGACAATATTTTCTTGTCCGATTTGAAGCAAATTATTCCAGATATCAATGATGAGAAAGCTCTTAATTTATACTTACGCGCTGCCAAATTGAACTATCCAGCAGCTCAAAGTAAGCTTGGTTGGTGTTATGAATACGGGAAATTGGGTTGTCCAATTGACTCGAAGCGATCTATCGGATGGTACTCTAAAGCAGCTGCTCAGGGTTATGCATTAGCTGAAATGGCCTTGTGTGGTTGGTACTTGACTGGTGCTAAAGATTTGTTGGAGACAAATGATAAAGAAGCGTATTTGTGGGCTCGTAAAGCTGCTGAAAAGGGATTGAGTAAAGCTGAGTATGCTCTTGGCCATTTCAGCGAGACTGGGTTGGGCACAGACAAGGATTTGCTGGAAGCCAAGAAATGGTATATGAAGGCAGCTGCTCAAGGGCATCCAAAGGCAATTCAGAGAATACAAGAGTTTAATAGCATGAAGCTTGCATGAGTGACGAGAAGAAACGGGCCTGGGTGGGTTCAATGAATTGACGAAAAAGAATATGTAGATTCGGTGTACTTATATCTTTTTTTGTTTTAGTTTTTTGATTACATTGGTTTATTATTATTACATTTTTTGTTGAAAAGTTTGTAACATTGGCAGGGCCACCGCCAATTATCAAATACGCTTTGGATCCATCTTTAAATTTACTTTACAATAAATAACACTAACGAAATATACATACACTAATGTTATTCCTATAAAAAAATAAGATAGATAGATAGATAGATAGATAGATAGAATAATAAAGAATAATCGGAAAAAAGATTAATATTTAATTAACAAATTCTGTGTGAAATAATAATAATAATAGTAATAACCAAGCAACATAAATAACATATTTACCCTTGTTTCTTCTCTTCCACCGTTGTTTTAGCAAAATCAATCAATCAATTTTACAATTCATGAATTGCTTGTTTGTTTTGTTTAATTGCTTCCTTCAAATCACCGACATCAACACTTACTGGTTCAGTAATTGGAGCTTTTGGTAAGGCAGTAGTTTGGTGAACTGAGGCACCGGTAGTAGTAGCAACTGGAACTTCATGAGTAGCGGCAGCAGACGACGAAGCAACCAGTGAAGCACCGACGGTTGAACCGGCAGTTCTAGATTTTGGCAAGTACGCAGAAAATGTTGAAGTAAATGGAGCAATTTTCGCATTGATTTGATCAATGTAAGGTTGGGATTGTTTCAAGGCTAAATTCTTGTGTTCAACTGCCTTTGACTTAGCCAAATTGTAATATTTAGCAGAGTATTCATGAATTTCTTTGTGATAAGTAGAATAAACAGCAGGAGCAGTAAAAGTTAAAATTAATGAACTCAAGATAATAGAATACAATGAAAACCATGAAGTGATTTTATACAATACAAATGATAAACCAGCCAATTTTAAAGTTTTTTCGATATCAGAGGCAAAAAAAATCGAATTCAATTCTTTTTCTAATTCAACAACTTGTGGTTGAAACTTTGGGAAGAATTCACCAGCAGCATTGGATAATTTATTACATTGTGCTGGTTTGAATCTTGAAGCAAAACCAGTACCAGTAACCAATTTACCAATGTACTCACCAGCAGCGCTAATAAACAAACTGATGAACGCAATTCGGAAGAACAAATTAATCAAATTAACATATTTCAAGGCCAACAAGGTAGCAAGCGAGACTCCAAAGACTTTAGCGGTCTTTTGAGGGTTCTTCCAAGTAAGTAGATCACAATGTTTGGCATGAGGACAACTACTACCAGCAATAGGGGTAGTTCCTTTGACAGGTGCAACTGGAGCAGACATTAGGTTGAGCTAACAATAAAGAGAAATAACAATAAAGAGAAAATCAGTAGAACAAAAAAATAATAACAACTAGTTTAACCGATGAAACTGACAGTAATTTTAATAGTCCAAGATGAAATAAATATAAATATATAACAAGAATGGATAAACAAGATCAAAATATACCAAAAGCAAAAAAAAATGATTCAAGACCCAAGTGTTCTCTTTTTTTTTTTTCACACCACTGACGAAAAAAAATAATAAAAAAAAAAGGTGGTCGTTTGATAGGGGGCAAAAAAGCAAAAAATAAAATAAAAAAAATTTATCGCCCTCAAACAGTTCATCTCTCGGGGGTTACCCTGGGGGATCACGTCCTTTAATGGGCGATAACAAGAGATTGAACGGAACGGCAACTTTAAGCAGCAGCTGCAGCAGCAAGCTCAGGGTTAACTAACTGCCAGGGAATTCCACGAACAAAATCGATCAAACTTGTGGTGGTGGGAGTGACTGCAGCAATTTCATGTGACATACATACATACATATGACAAATTACAATTACAATTGCAATTACAATTATTAGACGAATCGATATCAATTGGAATATTGACTAATAAATATTTATATGTATGTACAAGAAAGAAGCCATCTAAAACAAAAAGCAAAAATAAAAAAAAAATAGAAAAACAACGACCTCCTCATTTAAACAATTTATCAAAAGCAGGGATCAATGTTTGTGCCAATGCAAATGAAAACACCAACTTTGGACCAGTAGTCAATAATTTTGGAGTTAACCCTTTGAAAAATGCAGTGATCCCTTCATTCTTGACAATGTTCTTAAGAATCGTAACCCCGGATTCTGGATTTTCAAAGTTTCTATTCTGAATTCTGGTCTTAATAACGTCTAATGGGGCACTGACAATTAATGACGCACTGGCACCGAATATAGAACTAATGAAATTTTGTCCCCAAGTAGCTGATGAATAATCATTCAAGCCTAAAACATACTCTTTAGCGAACGCATTACCTCCAAACAACGCAAATGATCCAGGAGCGTTTCTAGCCATGGTCCATCCCCAGCCTCTATACAAACCGAACCCTTCATCAGCTAAGATCTTGATAAATCCTCTCCCTTTAAAGGATTCTGGATTGGTTTGTCTTTTAATCTTCAAAACATCCAATGGCAACAAGACAACTTCCCCGATACCAATTAATGAACCGGCGGTAGCGCTCATCAACGCTTTACCATTTTTCTTACCAAAAGTGTTTTCGTACGTAGCCTTGAAATTACTACTAAGTGCTTCGTTAACAAATGGCTGGCCACCGTATTTGTACACTCTTTGTAGCACTTTATAAACAGCAGCATAACCAAGACCTGGAAACAAAGTGAAAAGTCTTTTAGCAAATGCCTCTTGTGCGTGCTGTCTGAAAATAACACTGTTAAGAACTGTTAAATTGCTGACTTTACCAGTATTTGACATCAATCTTTTGGAAATGGTATCAACTGGGTGGAAAACACCAATTTCACAAATCCCGGCGGATGCTGATCCTAACACTCTGGCAGCAGCTGATTGTTTCTTGTCACTGGTGCTTGGGGACATTTTTTATGGTCAGTTAATTAGATAACGGGAGAGAAAGTGAGTGAAAAATTTTTGTGACTGAAAAATAAAAAACAAAAATATCCTCGCTGCTGATAAAAAAAAAAAAAAAAATCACTGCAGTGAAAAAATTGTCAAGTTAGTCACGTTATGCAGGAGGTGAAGTTTGAGCGGGCACCAATTAGGAGCTTCAGCAGCACAAAAAAGTTGGCTCGAAGAACTAACAATGGCTAGAAGTTAGAGCTATAAAATACCCAAAATCCTGATGACGTTCTAATCTTATCCAAAACCATATTTCTTGGTTTGTGTCTGATAATGACTCTATTGCAATATATGATAGTCAAATTCGAAATACAACCCGGATTGATGTTTATGCGATGGCTGATTGGAAAGTCGCTGATTAGCTAGCTGGATTAATCTGTCCCAAAAAGTACTTCTGTCCTTTTTAACTACGCTCATTGGCTAATTATACATATATATATATATATATATATTTTTTTTTGGTTTCTTAAATTTTGTGCCAGGCGAAACCGAGATTGGTTGCATTGCAGTAAGAAAAATTGAATTTCACATTCAGAACGTGACAACATTTCTGAAGCTATTCAATAAATATCACAATACAGGGCTTGAAATAACTGATGATATATATCCCCCGAGAGTGAGTGAAAAGAGAGATCTTAGACCAACTCAGAGCAGTCTGTTCACTTTGCATCGTCTGGCATGGGAAATATTGTCCTTGAAGAATAATATTACTATAAATCACATAGTGGACTCATATCAGGGATATTAATGGCAGCAATAGACAACTTTTCTAGTTACAAAATTAAAACAACATTCATTCGGGCCATACTTAACATTTAGCAATCAGATTTGAGTTCATTGCACTTGCAAGAAAATCTTTGTCGCACATTGGGAGGCCCATTCCTGCATGCTGGCGACAGTGTTCTGGCATAAGCGGGGCATCATTTGATAAATGACAATATGTTTTATTTTTTACCTCTTAATAACACAAAACAAGCTTGAAATAATTATTTATTCATTATGCGACTTATGTACTTAACTGTAATAATTGTGAAAGAATTTAGTTTAGTCATTGTGACGCACTGGCCTTGAATTGAGTGATCCAGAAAAGATAATCTATTCTGAATATTCAGGCAAGGTATCAAAACTGAACAGATAGTACTCTTCTTCTGATGTTTTCAATATTATGGGGCTTTCGACTTTAAGGGCAAAATGTTTCCCATGAACAACTCCGCCTGCCACTACTCTAATTTTGTAATCCCTTTTGACGTTGCAACTGCAAAATGAAGGTAAATTTTCAGGTATCGCCGCATCTATCAACTCTGATGGAAACACGTATCGGTAACCACCAATCTCTTGTTGGAAATCACGTATATCAACCCAATAGTTAATGATATTATTACTCATTACTTGTCTTCCCTTAGCTTGTGCCACGGTGCTTGCCTTAAACAACAAGTTAGTTACCAATTCCGTTCTTATGTAATTGATTCTTAACCCAATAGATACATCACTGGATTCATGTCCTTTGTAATCTTGGAAAAATCGATCAAGATTTGGAGTAACTAGTGACAACTCTGCGATATCGTGAAATCTTTCACCAATTTCCACGATTCTCGGATTATCTCCTGGTGTTTTATGGGTTAGCTGAAAAACAAATGGAATCATGATATAATTTTTTGACGAAACTAAAGATTTGAAAGATCTTTTCTCTTCAGAGCATGGAGATTTAAATGGGATTTCAGTTAAGCTATGTGAATAATTGGGAATAATATAACCTTCAGCATTGGTTATGGAAGATAAAGAGTATTTTGTGTTGGAACTATTTGGCACAAAATTTATTCTTTTAGATGTAGTCACCCCTTGTTTAAGTTTAAAGAGGTTTATTGTAGCCACGACAAAATATTCAATTATTGCGTAATTGTTGTTTGTATCAGTGAAATAATGGGAAGGTGGGAGGCTAAAAGTTGGTTTCTCATACCTCAAGAATCCTCTGTCGTGGCTGATGCATTCTCTAGTGCATCTTAACGAGTAGCAATTGCCAGGGAAATGTAAATCAAAGTATATTTTGTTAGATCCAGGGTTGATTAGTGAGTTGGCAGCCAATGTACACTCTTGGTTAAGAATAACATGACGTTCTTGTCTAGAAAAATTCAGGGTTTTGGTTCTGGAGATTCCAAGTAATTGAACATTTATTGATTTTACATTAATCCTGGAATCAGTATTAAACAATATCGAACCAGACACAATACTAGAATTGGTGTAGGTTGGAGTAGACTGATCAAGCAAAATATCAAGATCTTTCATATTCAAGTAATTATTAGATACGAGTTATTCTACTCAATTCCTTTAATGTTAGGCTTCCTTTCATGTCTACTTATAATAGGTATTAAATACATCTGGTCTCCTTTTTAGTAGTATTTACAAATTAGTCATAGGAATATTAAGAATTCCGGTGTGTTATGGAAACAGGTGTCATTTGTCAGCAGTGTCTTGGGCAATCGGTCCGAAGATTGGCACCAGCAAAAGTTTTGAGATTTTCTCAAAAAACGGGTCAACTATGGGGCGATATTAGTTATCTCAACAAGATTTGACTAATCTTAGGTAATTGAAGATGGGGTGTCGGGTGTTGCTATTCGAAGTTTTGTGGGATTGTGAAACGTTGACTAAACCTGTGAGAATGGTTGGTCACCAGAAATTGGTTAATCATGTCGCCTTCTCTCCTAATGGACATCACGTTGTGTCTGCATCATTTGATAATCTGATTAA